>JAJEJO010000177.1:41687-94171 GCA_020662805.1 Glaucomys volans | reverse complement strand
AGCTCTTT
Source organism: Glaucomys volans (assembly GCA_020662805.1). Classification (NCBI taxonomy): domain Eukaryota; kingdom Metazoa; phylum Chordata; class Mammalia; order Rodentia; family Sciuridae; genus Glaucomys; species Glaucomys volans. The sequence goes on along the minus strand of JAJEJO010000177.1, from coordinate 94,163 downwards.
TCTTTAAGGCTAGACTCTATGGACATCCAGTGTTAGTTTCTGTCGGGGTATTCCAGGTGCCCCCGCTCTATGCTAAGAGGGCACCTGGTGGTATGCCAGTTTTGCTGTTGCCACGGAGTAAACAGGTGTATCTTTGCAAAAGTTATTCCTATCAGTTGGTTGTAAACTGGCCACACGTGTGTCCGGCTCGTGCTTCAAGTCTTTGTCTGCTTGCCCGTGCATGCTGCACGTGGAAGTTCTGTGATTGGTCAACTGAGGGTATAAGAGAGGGAGAGAGAGGGGGAGAGGGAGGAGAGAAGAGAAGAGAGAAAGGAGGAGAAAGAGAAGGAAACGTGCGCGCAAAATAAAGAGCTGCATACACATTCCTGGGATCGCGTCTTTGTTGCGGGCGACAAGACGACGATAAGTTTCAGGATCCAGTGAAATCCTGCATATACCACTCCTAGCACATAGTAAGTACTCAGCAAATTTTTATTGTTGCTGTCATTCTGTTTTGAGTTGTGAGTCTTCCTCACATTGGATGATGTCACAGAATGCTTGCGCACCAGAAGTCCCCAGGGAGGGAGAATCAGAGATTTAGTTCCAGATTCTGTCCTTGCAGCACAACCACCAGCCCTGTTTTATTCCCCAATTCAATTTGAGTTTGACAAGCAGTCATTTTGACCATTTCTAAAACTCTTTTTCTTAATATTCTGATATTTTCCCACTGAGAATAAATGCTTGTTTCAGAGCAATTAATCACGAAACAGATGGAGTGACGCTGGCTACAAAGCCCTGTGGGTCCTGGCAGGGGGGCGGGTGGTGGCTCCCCTTCTCGCTCAGCCTGGCTGCCTGCATGGGGTCACGGGGCCGCTTGCTATTTTATGAGACTCACTCTCCCAACCGGAGCTACTTCCCCTTCTTACCATTTTCCATTTTTTCTTCTCTCTCCTGATGTCTCAGCCCTCTCTCTCATCCTGTCCCCTTTGTTGCCCTCTGCTCAGTCTTGCACCCTTGGTCACATAGGTGAAGCTCTACCACGCATCCTTTGGACGGCATCTCCCATTTAGAACATCCCCCTTCCTGGATGGGATTCACATCTGCCCTCTCGTTCTTTCCCAGATGCCCTGACTCATCCTTGACTGCCTCAGGTGCAGACTACCTGGCATGGAATGCATGGCGGCTAAATAAGTCACTTGAGATGGGACACTGGGAGGAAGCTGCTTGAGCTCAAGCCTTTAGCAAACAGTGTTGACTCCTATATCACACCCATGCCATGACATATACCATGTCCTGGGAAACTGCAGGACAGACACACAGAGTGCTCAAATGTCCCTGCTCAAGAATGCATGCACCTTGTTTGGGTCCAGCTTCCTACTTTTGAACAGGAACTATTCTTTGCATCTCTGCTTCTCCAGATCTCAAGAGAGTACCCCACATGCATAGAGTTCTTGGGCCATGTGGTAGGTCCCCAGAGATATTCAGGTCCTAATTCCTGGCACCTGTGACTGTGGGCAAAGGGACTTTGCAGATAGGATTAAGTTAAGGATCTGGTGATGGGAAGACCTGGTTTATCTGGTGGGGGGGCCCAATCCCAATATGTTTATAGGGATTCTTTTTTAAAAAAATTAATTTATTTTATTTTTTACAGACTTCATTTTGATTCATTGTACACATATGGGGTACAAATTTTCATTTCTATGGTTGTACATGATGTACATTCATATCATTCTTGTTAATCACACATGTACATAGGGTAATGATGTCTGTCTCATTCCACCATTTTTCATATCACCACCCCTCCCCCTCTCATTTCCCTCTACATAATCTAAAGATCCTCCATTCCTCTCTCACCCCCACCCCCCCAAACAGATTCTATATCATCATCTGCTTATCAGGGAAAACATTCGGCCTTTGTTTTTTTGGGATTGGCTTATTTCACTCAGCACGATAATCTTCAATTCCATCCATTTATCTGCAAATGCCATAATATCATTCTTCTTTATGGCTGAGTAGTATTCCATTGTATATATATTCCACATCTTCTTTATCCATTCATCTGTTGAAGGACATCTAGGACATCCACAGTCTAGCTATTGTGAATTGAGCTGCTATAACATTGATGCAGCTGTGTCACTGTAGTATGCTAATTTTAAGTCCTTTGGTTATAAACCAAGGAGTGGGATAACTGGGTCAAAAGGTGGGTCCATTCCAAGTTTTCTGAGGAATCTCCACACTGCTTTCCAGAGTTGGCTGTATCAATTTGCAACTCCACCAGCAATGTAAAAGTGTACCTTTTTCCCCACAGCCACACCAACATCTATTATTGTTTGTGTTCTTGATAATAGCCGTTCTAACTGAAGTAAGATGAAATCTTAGAGTTGTTTTAATTTGCATTTCTACAGGGATTCTTAAAAGCAAGGCAGGAGATCAGAGACGGAGTAGGAAGATATGGTGACAGGAGCAGAGCTCAATGTGAGGAAGGGGTCACAGCCCCAAGAATGCAGGAGGCTTCCGGGAGCTAGAAAAGGCGTGAAGCAGATTCTCCCCAGGAGCCTTCACTAGACACTTAGCTTCAGCCCATTGAGACCAGCTTGGGATTCTAGCCTCCAGAAGTGTCCACAAATACACTGATAAGTGTTTTAAGTCACGACAGTGTGATGATTTATGGCAGCGCCAACAGGAAATGAATACAGCAGCATTCATTACCCATTTACAAAATTTCATAGAAATTTAGCTAGCATTTAACTCCGGCACAGTTAAGATATTTTCTTTCCCAGGTTAACAGAGACAGTTATAGACCAAGTGTTGATTAGAACTAGGGTGACCACCAGTTAGCTTTCAATACATAATAGCCAGGATCTTAGTGGCTTAAAATAATAAAAAATTATTTAGTTACCAGTTTTGTGGTTTGTAAATTTAAGCCAGGCTCACCGGTGTGCTTTTGAAATGTTGACTGAGCATCTGTAATCAGCTACCAGGGCATGTGGGGCCTGGCTGGTCTATGATGGGGTCAGCTGGTGGGGTTGGTGGTACTCTCCACAATCCACCTGAGCAGGATTTCTCTGGCATGGTCATATGGCAGCTGGGCAGATTTCCAAGAGAAAAGTGTAAATGTGCAACGAATGTTGCAGCCTTAGCTTGGAACTGGTGCTGGGTTTTATTAGCCAAAGACACAGTCATGGGTGAGTCTAGATTCAAGGAAAAGAAGAAGAAAGCCACTTTTGATGGAGAAGCAGAGAAGTCATGTGGGTACAGGGAAGAGTGCTTCTTTATATGATATTCCCCATCCATGTAATTCATATCTTAAACTGGGTCACCTTTGAGAATGACAGGATATTTTTAAGAATTACATCACAACAACAGATAGAAGCTAGAATTTATTCCAGGCCTTTGGGTCGGGACCCATATCTCCTGGATCCTGGCCCATTGACTCTCTTCACTCCTGCTCCCCCACCCCACCACATTATGATGTGATGTTTGTGATACTGGGAAGAAGCTATAGGAACTTGCAGAAAACAGCTCGAATCTGAGTTCAAACCAAAGATGAGCATGAAGGATATTCCTGTTCTGCCGAGGTCCAGCCTAGCAGGGGTCGTGGCACAGCTTGGTGAGGGGAAGGCGTCGGGGACGAGAGTAAAGTGACACAGACTCAAAGATCTGAGGCTTAGTTTTAAGTTTACTGCTTCACAGCTAAATGGTAAAGACAGCACTCTCCTGTTTCACACAGGACCTATATATCAATACATTCAGCTTGAGTTCATTCTTTTGAGGTTACATGGGGGGGTGGTACAAACTCTAAGGGAATGTGATGGACATAAGTATAATCAAAACAAATCAAATCCTACCTTTCTAAACAAAACATCACTAAACCATTAACTAGTTCTGGTTTTCGTCTTACTAGGAACAATAAAAGTCGAGGCCATCCTCATAAACTATATAGGTTTTGACATGTCATGGTTTAAAGTTATGTCAAGGATAACGAACAGTTGTACTTAGACATCTCTGGGAGGCTGAAGCATAAATACCTTTTGACCTGTCTATAGTATATAAAGTGGAACTTCCTTCTGCTAATAGTTAATTGACACCCAAGATACAGCTTCCCATTAATCTTATATGCAATCCACTGTGGTCCCTGAACTGTGAAAACAGTTTCCCTAAGAGGGGGGCACATCCTGGTTTGGGTTAAAGCAGACAGGCAGTCTGGCTGCGTTAAGCTAACTGAGAGCAGTGGACAATAATTCTTGTTGATCTGACCCACAACATTCTTTCTGTGTGCTTAAGGTAATATTAATATGAAATCAATTAACTTGAGCGGTGTTATTTTTATGTTCCAAATCACTTAATGTCTGATTATCTACTGAAATCTTTACCAATACCAATAAGATATAGAACAAAAACAAGAAGGAGCATGCCACGTCCACATTTCCCAGAAGATTAGACCGTGCAAGAATCTTCATTATTCCCAGTGGACCATGTCAAGCACTGAGGGGAATAGTGGTGGGCGTGGCACTGTTGGCCAGATAAATGCTCATAAAGAATTTGTTTTCCCCTTTCTCTCTATAATACACACATCTTCTTTTAAAACCCTTCCCTGGGACATCTGAAGTATCCCTGGCCTCAGATGCATGGTCGTCAATAGCAATAGGGACTCCTTTAAGTTTGGCTAAGCTTGATGCTGGCTGTTGAGAAAGTATGTGTGTGTTTGTGTGTTTTATGTGAACATACATTTTATAAATATATAAATGAAATGAGAATAATTTCTAGAGGTCCCAGTTGACGCTTTCCGTGCAAGCATGTGTGTATGAAGTTCACCTCTGTGACCTTGAACCTTGTCATAGATTTCTGTTGACCTGAGCTATAGGAGATCTGGCCTCCTTTTCTAATTTTGCTAAGGCTTCTAAAAGCTTATTTCAAAAGCTGATTTTATAGCTTGGTTTATAAAAAGCTCTATTTTTCCTTCAAATAATATAGTATTTTTGAAACAGAGAATTTCTCTGTCAATTTTAGAACCTTTGTACCACAGTTTGAAGTCATAAACTGGGGTGTTTTGGAACTTATTTGAAAACCTAGAAATCCTAATGTATGTGTGGTAGATGTTTAACACCATCCCAGCAGGGAGGCCCGGGGTGTTTTTTTTTCTATTCTTGCAGAGAACATTCAGCTGACAGTGGCTGATGTGTCTGGCTCCACTACCTCCATCTTAACAATCCCAGATCAAATCTCTAGACAGCACGCAGTTCCCCCTTGATTAAGTCCAGAGTCCTCTGCTCAGCTTGGAATCCCTCTACAGTCAGGCCCTTAGCTACATTTCCAGCCTCCTTCTTGCACCTCTGAGATACACATTCTGCCAGCCCATCAGGTACATTCTCTTCTTTTGTCATGCACATGCAATGCCCGAGAAGCACATCGCATCTGTCCTCTGTTGGTGAGGGACGGAGACTGGAGGTGACAGTGATGAGGGAGACTGCTGCCCAACCAGCATGGGGTGGGACGGATTCCAGAGTCGCTAGTGAGGGAGGCCATACCCTGCTGAAAGGGAGGAACTCAAATTTGCCCACTGTGTTAGTCAGCTTTTCATCACTGTGACCAAAATATCTGATAAAACAAGAAAGAGGAAGAAAAGTTTATTTGGAGATCATGGTTTTAGAGGTTCAGTCCATGGTCAACTGATTCCATTGCTCTGGGCCTGAGTTGAGGCAGAACATCATTGTGGAATGACATAGTTCTGGAAAGCTGCTCAACTCATGTCAGCCAGGAAGGGGGGAGGGAGGGAGGGAGGGAGGGAGAGAAAGAGAGAGAGAGAGAGAGAGAGAGAAGGAGAGAGAGAGAAGGAGAGAGAAGGAGAGAGAGAGAGAGAGACAGACAGACACAAGATGTAATTCCCAAGGGCACATTCCCAATGATCTACTTCCTCTAGCCACACCCCATTGGTTACAGTTACTACCCAATTGATCATTCATATATTAATCCATTTAATGGATTAATCCACTGATGAGTTTATAGCTCTCATAATCTCATCACCTCTGAACATTCCTGCGTTGCCTGCAATTTGAACTTTTTGAGGGACACCTCCTATCCAAACCATAACACCCACCCTTCCCTTTATTACTGTGCGCACTCACCATCCCAGACGTCATGCCTACCCTAAATTTCAAATTTGGTTCATCAGCTCTCTCTTTACTTCTATCTCATTCCTCGCTTCTGCTAAACAAGCAGGATTGTTCCACCCACTCACCAAACTTATTTTCAACATTCTTTATATATAAAAAGTGCACATATCATAAGCATACTTAGAAAATTTTTAGAACTGAACTCACCTATGTGGCCAGCACCTGAACTGAAAGACAGGACATTACCAGCACCTCAGGAGCCTCCAGTATTTCCTTCCGATCTCCATCCCCCACCTGCAAAGGTAACCTCTATCCGGACTTCTAACTCTGAGATTCATTCTGGTTTTGAACATTAGAATGGGAAATCATACAGCATGCATTCTATTGTGTCTTGCTCTGTTGCTCAATGTTTTCAAGGCTCAGCCATGTTTCATAGACAGTGCAGTTTTTCTTTTTGCTTTACAATATTCCTTTGTGTGAACATACCACAATGCACTTACCCACCTGGTTATTGACAGCATTTCCAGCTCAGGGTTATGATGAATAGTGTTGCCATGTGAGCTCCTATACATAATTTCAGTGAATATATAATAATCACCAAATGTATATAAATACACACACACACACACACACACACACACACATTTTTGTGGGGCATATGCCTGGGAGTAGAACTCGAGCCATTTTCTCTCAGCATGCTCAGTTGGAATGGATCCTGCCAAACGGTTTTCTAGGGTAGTTGTAACAATTTCGTTTACACTCCCCAAAGCAGTTGTGTGAGGTTTGTCTGCTCCCTGTCCCTCATTACTTGGTCTTTTCTATCTTTTCATCTACTCTGGTGTGTGTAGTAGTGTAATTGTGGCTCTAATGTCCTTGTTGACTGATAAAGGTAGGAAGATGTGGTGTTCTGACCCACACCCCAGTGCCCCAAGGTGTCCCAAGGAACCCCAGATGGCCTGCCACAGAGGCCCGGCGCTTGCCTGCTCTCTGTTGTATGAAGGGCTTTCCAGCTAGGTGCCTTGTGGAAGGGGACGGCTGGCCAGCCAGGCTTGGGTCCCCACACCACTCTAGGAACATGGTGCACCTTGTCCCTGACCTTAAGCTCTTCGTTAGTGGGACAATTTGGCAGGGACAGCAGGCCAATGGGTGACCAGAAGGCCATTCCAGAAAACTACTGGCCACCACAGTATGATTCTCCTCTCATGTTTCTTACCCTCCAAGAGAGGAGCATGGACTAGACAGAGCCTATTCCAACTGTGGATAAGTAGAAACATAGGATTTGCTACCTTTGAGAAACAGGTCATTCACTGGGCTTGCATCCAGTAAGATTTTCCCGTTGGGTGGCCTCAGATAAGTTTCATGACATCATTCTCATTTTGCAGAGGAAGAAACTAAACTCAAAAATGATGCCACATGGTCCTGTCACTGACCCTGCCTTGCAGGTGCCATTGTCACAAGTACCTGTCAGGTAGCTCTTCACTGGAGTGGGCCCTATGATACCAGTAAGGGGGCCATTAATCAAAACTCTGCCGTACCCCTCCTTTGAAGATGAAGAGTTAAACTGGTGAGTCACCTTTTCAAACGAAACTTGAAATGTTGAGATTATTTTTCTAGGCTAGGGAGGCCAAAATGAGTGAAAAGAAAAGGATCTCCCTTTTCAACCCCCTACCTCTGTTTCCCAGATTACTCTGGAAAATGGCTCTCATTTGGATGCTTAATTTCTATAGTCGATGGGGCAGAGCACCAGCCTGGCCCTCACTGGCTAATGACTTCTCATCTAGAAGTGGAGGAGTCGGCTTCCCTGGCTGAGCTTGTCTTCCTGCAAAAGGCCCTCTAGTCTTCTTTTGTTCTGCTCGAGCACCATTTACAAAGCCAAACTCCCAATTGCCCGTGAAGCCCTCCTAGATGGCCTCTTCCTGAACTACAGCACTTAGGATTGGAACCAGACAATGCAGTTCCCAAAGCCCTCCTGTCCTGAGCAGGCTCCTCATATTTCCGGTGTTTGGCTTTTCTGCAGACTATAGGATCATAAAACCCTCGAGTGCTGGTGTGTCTCACTCAACCCTGAACACAGACGAGTCCCGGGGTGGGAGGGAGCTCAATACTTTCTTACAGAATTATTTCAGTTGGGTTCTCAGTCCTATGAATTAAAGCATTTAGCTGTTCCAGCATTTTCCCCTTCCTCTTGGCACATTCTAATCCCCCCATATTTTTCTTCTTCCATGTTGATGGTGAGAATTCATTAAAGCAGAACCGAATAGCTCGTTTGCAGATCTTCCACTGTGTGTGGGTCCAGGGAAAGGCACAGGTATTCCAAGGGAGCCGATTCTCAAGACTGTCAAAAGTGGTTGCACTGAAAGTTCAAACATGCTCCCGCAGGTCTCTAGAACCTTCATCAAAGATGCTAATAGCTGATGGATGCACAGGGCTTTTGCTATCAGGATAAAGTGCTTATGAGCAACAGATTGGCCAGAAATGGGAAGAATGAGGAAGAGAGGCAAGGTCAGGTCCCGAATAACTGAAAGGTACCTTCCTTAGCTCCGCATTTCCCCCTATTTTCAATACCTTTTGTCATTTCCCAAAGACATAGATCCCATTCAAGTTCAGGGACGCTGGGCACAGTCGCCACGTCCCTGAGTGTATCCTGCTCCCTTTTCCAGGGCCCTGACTTCCCTTCTCTTCTGTTTGTCCTTTGGTATTTTTCTCTTCCTTAGAATTTCAACTTCCCTTGTACTGAACATACTAAAATGTAACGGTCACAGAATCTTGGCCTGAGACACGCTAAAGCTTCCGTGATGACTTCATTTTCCTCTCTCGTGGAAGAAGCCATTCTCAAAGTCACCCTGCACCTTGAATAATTCCCACATGTCTGATTGTTTGCACATGTCTCGCTCCTCATGCGCACGGGGGCTCTGTCTCCCGCATTCGGCCCTCTTTAGGCCAGTATTCATATGCAGGGGGAGGAAATTTTAATTTTATCTAAGGAGAGGCCAATTCTGTAGAGTGAACACTTGACAGAGCCAACCCCCCACCCAGCCCACACCAGCATGTCCCTTCAGTTCCTCACTATGTGGCTTCTAAGGAGGGAGATGGGAGCGGGCAGGCCAACCTCTGGCTTTTGCTTTTGCTGAGTATGATTGGCAGCTGGGGGTGACCTGAGGGGAAAAAAAAATTGGATAGGGTAGGTTTCGGTGGAGAGACTCTTCGGGAAATGTAGAGACGTTGAAAGAAAACTTGCACGAGGTTTGGTTGTGCAGTATGTGATTTCCTGATTTCCCCCTAAAATCTGTTTAATTTTCATGACTGGGTGCTAGAGTTTGGCACCCTTTCTGGAGTGGTGATTTCCTGTTGGGCATTACTTCAGGGTGGGCACACAGGACAAACCAAAGCCTAACAAATCCCCCATCCCTCCTTCCCAATAAGTTCAAAGCTGCCTCCCCCAGTGTGTGACCAGGGAGCATGCGTGCTCTGGGACATAGGAATTAGTCTCAGATATACAATCCCCCTGACTCCCCAGAGTCTCACCTACCCAGGGGACAGCCACAGCCCTCTAGTTTCCTCAAGCCTGGGTGCACCATGGGGTAGGGCAGGAATTGCCTCTGGAGCCTTTCAAAAAGGATGCTTTGTGAAATGCCAGCTCTCCTTCCCAGATACTAGCCCTGCAAGGATCTGGTTATGCCCAAATGGCTGGATTTGGTTTGTATGATTTTCCTGTCATTTGCTCTCTAACAGTTTTGTGTGCTGACAAAATAAAAAATGAAACTTTCAGGTCAGCAATGCCCAGTTGAGCTGTGACTTGGATTCTGGTCTCACACACGCAGAGGTAACTAAAAGCTGAGAGTGACGAGCCACCCCTGGCTGGGCTTGTGGGAACTGTGTTACTTACGTCCATTCCTTGACAGTCTTAGGAGTCCATCACCTCTGCTGTGAACTCATCACCTCCAGGCAGGAAGAATGTCGCCCAGGCTCCCTGGGCAGGGAGCCACTGTTTGATCCTCCACTGGTCCCTGGCAGGCTCACACCTCCACGTGGGGCACTCAGGGACTGCAGGCTGTGAAGAAAAGGTGGGCCAAATAACAGTGGAGTTGCTCTGTGGGAAGCCTCTCCCCACCAGATCCACTGCTCCTCTCTTCACTCAGAGCACCTTCACTTTTCCCAGGAAAAGTGTTGGGGTCCGTGTCCATATTGGATGCTTGGGCCTCCCACAAGGGGTCCTGAAGCCAGGGATGTGGCAGCCCCTCCCTTGGACTCATTTTATGGAAGCTTTGTCTTTTTGACAAATGTTTGAAGACTGAGTGGACGCCATGGTTTGCATGGCCTCATGATGAGGCAGGGTTCTGCAGGAACCTTATCGAAAGCCCTCAGATCAGAGGCTCTGAGAGAAAGTAAGGGGCAGCTCTGCACGTTCTCCGCATCCTCCACCCATGCTCTGCTCCCAGCAGGGCCTACCCCACCCCTCCCAGCCATATGCTGGAGGCCTCTTCCTCCATTGTGCGTTCCAGAGCAGGGACTGACTGGCCATTGCCTTGTGTGATGCAGTGGTGACCATAGTGAGCACAAGAGAGTCATCAGGTGTCTGTGCATGGATGGGGGAAATGCAGAGTAGAGAAGGAAAGAGCTGTAATTAGTTCCAGGCTAGGAATCTCTTACCCTAGGAAAGCCACCTTAGCCCCAGGGCCCATCAGCTTGGCCCTGCTCACAGCTCAGCAGCCTCCAGCTGCTCTTCCTGGCTTTCGGGAGCCAGCGCTGGGAGTGTAAGTCCTTCAATGAATTGTCTTTCCCTCCTGGAGAAAAATGTCCAGGTACCTCTAGGGACCTCTCAGGCCCTTCCACTCCATTCTTGTTTCCATTCTGCAGAACACATTTAGTTCACAACTCATTTGCTGTTCTGAGGGATTCTTAACTGTCACCTGAACCCTGGGGAATGTTCAAGGCAGCCACTTGAACCCTAGTGAATGACCTGATTCTTCCAGCTGTTAGCTAAGTCTCATTCCTCTGTCTTCTGGACCCTTCTGCAACCCATCAGGTTAGTCTCATTCTTTTTCAGTTATCTGTTGCCACAACAACGTGGCAAAACAAATGACCCCAACAGCAACTGACTTATGATGATGAATTCTTGTTTCCCGCCAAGTCTATGGATTGGTTGGGTGTTTCCTGGAGGGATAAGCATGCTAGTTTCAGCTCTACTGGTTCCTGCATCAGCAGTCAGCTGGATCATCTGGAATGGCCTTGGCTTGGTTATAGCAGCTCTGCTCCATGTGATCTCTTCCCCTCCTACAGGGTGGCCTGGCCTTGTTCAGTAGGGATTTCAAGTGTTCAAAAGAAGAGGAAAGAACTGGAGGTGCAGAGCGCATGCTTAGCCCTGGTTCAATCCCTGGCACCAAATGTATTTCATATACTCATACATACATGTATGTATGTGTGAGTGTGTGTGAGTGTGTGAGAGTGTGTGTGTGAGTGTGTGTGTGTGTGTGTGGCACTTACAAGGCCTTCTTGAGGTCTGATTGGTACCTATGTTCAGTTGACCAACACAAGGCCTCTTGAGGTCTGATTGGTACCTATGTTCAGTTGACCAACACAAGGCCAGTTTCAGGTAAAATGGTGGGATGACTCCACCCCTTGATGGGAAGAGCTGCCAAAGGACATTACAGTAGTGCAATTCCAGGGAAGGGGGAGAACTAAGACTTCTTGTGTTCAGTCCACCACGTGCCCCAGTGTCTCCACACACACAGCGAATCTGCTTACAACCCCATCACAACGATCTTGACCAACTCCACAATCAGGTTAACCTCTTCTGTCTTAGGAAGGTCTCCAGGCTCTCATAATCACTTAGGTATAAATGAGGCTGAAGCCAAGTTTGGGGTGGGATTGGCTAGATTCTGTCCCCAAGATCCCACATGTTTGTGGGACCAGAATTTAGGTAACAATTCAGGCCAGCATTTCTGTCTGGCACTGTACCTGTAATCCTCGACGTGAGTGTCCCCGAAGAGTGAGCAGAAAGAAATCAAAGGGAATTAGAATAAGAAACCTCCAAGGAGTGTTAAACCCTCAGTAAGGCGGGCCACATTCTCCTCAATACCACAGTGAAAGTATATAGCTAGCATTGTGGGAAGCGGAGTGGCAGAGGGAACCCAGGGGACCCTCCCTGTTATTTTTGCAATTTCCTATGAGTTTATAATTATTTTGAAATACTAGTTAAGAATAACTGAAGCATATAAATTGTTCATTTGTTAAATTACAATTAAGCGCATGCGCCTACCTCACGTTCACAGATTGCTGAGTGGCCTGGTCATCCTTTTGTTCCAGCATCCACCAGCTCAGTCCAGTATTGTTGATCTCCTTAAGGAAACCTCTAAGACAGAAGGAAAAGAAACAACGGGCATTTTCTCTTTTGTTACTTCATTTAATTCTCATGAGAGACCTTCAAGGACAGTGTCAGAATTCCATAACCAGCAGCCAGGGTCAGGAAAGTCATCTCTCGGGTCTGAGCCAACACCGCCCTCGGGTGAGGGCTGGCTCCCCTCTCCTCTCCAGCCTTAGCTGGGTTTCTGTTGGATGCACAGGCAGTTGGGGGCAGCAGAAGGGCCTCCAGGTCCTGGGTGCTTCCTCTCCCTCCACTGGAAAGACCTGCAGCTCTCATTGCTCTTCCTTTGACTCAGGTAGAATTTCCCAAACTACTCTTTAGAAGAACCCGTTGTCGCAAGTGAATGGGGATTCCATGGAGAAAAGGAGTTCTATTTTCAATTGTGCTTGGCAATGTAATATGTCATAAGTGGAAAATTTGGGAAATATGCTCTACTTTTTGATGTATTTAAGAGTATCACGTTGAATTTGAACTCAGTTTTCATAAGGGGATTCGACCTCAATCATTTAAGTCATCATTAGGTATTAAGCTTTTTCTCTCCCATTGGGTTACCTCTCTCAGGAGTATTTGCTTCTAAAGATGCTAATGGACAAATTATTTGAGAGCTATACAGGGACTGGGTGGAGGTGTTCTAGGGAAGCAGTTGGAGGGAAGACATCCATAATCCCATCTATCAGGTAGCTACCTACCCAAGCACCACTGGGCTCCAGGTCCAGCTCCACTCACAGTTTCACCTGCCGCCATTGAACTGGAGGTTGTCCCCTCTGTGTTCTGGCTCCTGACCTCTCTTATGAGCTCTTCCACTTCCAGGTGTCCAGATGTTTACTGGAACCATCTCTTGGAGGTTTAAATCCAACACATCCAAGCAGAGCTCTCTTCTGCCTACCCTACTCATCCACACCAAAACCCTGCTCCCTCCCCAGTGTTTTATCAGTAGATAACATTGCTTCCTTCTCAACTTCCTAAAAGAAATTTACTTAGGTCTTATTTTCTTATTTATTTTAATTTTTAAAAATTTTATTCTAATTAGTTACACACATAGAATGCATTTTGACATATCATACATAAATGGAGTACAACTCTCATTCTTCTAATTGTGCATGATGTAGAGTTACACAGGTCATGTAATCATATGTACATAGGGTAATGATGTCAGATTCATTCTATTATCATGCCTATCCCCACATCCCCTTCCCTCCCTTCACTTCTCCCTCTCTAATCCAAAGTACCTCTAATTTCCCCTCACCACTTATTGTGAATTAGCATCTACATATCAGAGAAAACATTCAACTTTTTGTTCTTTAGGATTGGCTTATTTCACTTAGCTTGATATTCTCCAGTTACATCCATTTACTGGAAAAAGCAGTAATTTCATTCTTCCTTAATGCTGAATAATATTCTGTTGGGTATATATAACATAATTTCTTTATCCATTCATCTGCTGAAGGACATCTAGGTTGGTTCCACAGTCTAGCTATTGTGAATTGAGCTGCTATAAATATTGATGTGGCTGTGTCACTGTAGTATGCTGATTTTAAGTTCTTTGGGTATAAATCTAGGAGTGGGCTAACTGGGTCATATGGTGGGTCCATTCCAAGTTTTCTGAGGAATCTCCACACTGCTTTCCAGAGTGGTTGCAACAATTTGCAGTCCCACCAGCAATGCATGAGTGTAACTTTTCCCCCACATCTCACCAAAATTTATTGTTGCTTGTATTCGTGATAATTGCCATTCTGACTAGAGTGAGATGGAATCTCAGTGTAATTTGATTTGCATTTCTCTAATTGCTGGAGATGTTGTACATTTTTTTCATATATTTGTTGATTGATTGTATTTCTTCTTTTGTGAAGTGCCTGTTCAGTGCCTTAGTCCGTTTATTGATTGGATTATTTGGGGGTTTTTTGGTGTTAAGTTTTTTGAGTTCTTTATATATCCCAAGAAGGTCTTATTTATTGATGCATAATTTACATATAGTAAAAATCATCTTTTTGGTGCACATATCCATGAATTTTAAAAGCATACAGTCATGTGACCATTTCTTTTTATGTTTTTGTTTTTCTTTTCATTTGGTACCTGGGATTGAACCCAGGTGCACTTAACTACTGAGACACATCCACAGCCCTTTTTTCAAAAATATATTTTATTTAGCAACAGGGTCTTGCTGAGTTGCTTAGGACCTCACTAAGTTGCTGAGTCTGGCTTTGAATTCACAATCCTCCTGACTAAGCCTCCTGAGCCACTGTGATTACAAGCATGTGCCACCATGCCCAGCTAGGAGACCGCTTTTTTTTTAAATTTTTTTGAAGCCATGGATGGACAGAATGCCTTTATTTGTTGATGTTTATGTGGTGCTAAGCATCAGACCCAGTGCCTCACATATGCTAGGCAAGCCCTCTGCCACTGAGCTACAGACCCAGCCCAAGGGACCACTTCTTTACTCAGGGTACAGAACAGTTCTGTCATTCCTAAAACTCGGTAATCAAACTGTCTCAAGCCCCTGCTCCTGGAAACTACAGTTTTGTGTTTTCCAGAATGCTATATAAATAGAATCATGTACTCTGTAGCACTTCAGACCTGGCATTTAACATGACCAATTAACATGACCATTTAACATGACCAATTTGAGAGCCATTTGTGTTCTTGTATTGGTGGTGCATTTCTTCTTTGTGTGTGTGTGCACGTGTGTGGTGTGAATGTTGAATTGAGGGCCTCATACTTTTGTTCTTTTTTATTGCTGAGTAATCTACCATCTCAGCCAGAAATTTTAAGTCATGTGAAACTTTCATTCTCTCACTACCTACTGCAACCCAAGTTCTGTCAATTCCACTTTCTAGCTCTCTCTCAAATCCACTCTTTCTAAACCATCCTGACTATGACCCTTTCATCAGGTATTTCTCAACTGGGCTTTTTCAGGAACTTCCTAACTGTCTCATCATCCTCACTTGCCAGCTTAGTGCTGCCTGCCTTTAGGAGCTGCTCAGTGCTGGGATGCTCACTGTTCCCTCCTGCCCCCCGGGTCTTCCCTCACACCTCCCTGCTGTAATCTTTGAGTTTCTTCCAAGCCCAGAAACCCAGGACCTTACCTAGCTCATGATCCACTATTCATCCCTGCGTCCTTGTTGAGATTCCGGCCCCAGGGCCCTGTCCCTGACCTAGCCCTCCTGATGTCCAGCCCCCACTGTGCCCTTGGACTTCAGCCCTGAGAACGTAGCTCATTCACCAGCGTCCTCTGTGTGCTGGAGGGACTCCTTCCACAGGGCTGTGCAGGCAATATTCTCATCAACATCATTACTGTTCCCATGTTCTGTAATTAAAGGTACTTTAAAACTGCTACTCCCAGAATGTCAGTAAACTTCATCAGAGCTTATTTTAAAAAGTAGGGCCAATTAAACAAACCTCTCTGCTCACTTGCACTTCCCTCTTCTCCCAGGACTCCTTATGACTCAGAGCTTGTGTTGTTCTTTATTTTGGGCTGTGCTGGAGGCAGGGCTGTGGCGCTGGCCCTGTCTCTCCCTTCCCTCTCTTTCTGTGGTGTGGAGCATTTCTGGAGAGCGCCTAGGGCAGGTGGGGAGCCTGTTGCTGGTCCAGGCTTATGAGAATGAGCCAATGCCAGACAGTATTAAGAGGAAGAGAGGGAGTTCAGGGGCTGTGGGCACAGGCAGGGGTGCATGACCACTGAGCCACATCCCCAGCCCTATTTTGTATTTTACTTAGAGACAGGGTCTCACTGAGTTGCTTAGCACCTCACTTTTGCTGAGGCTGGCTTTGAACTCTCTATCCTCTTGCCTCAGCCTCCCGAGCCTCTGGGATTATAGGCGTGCACCACTGTGCCCGACTGGGGGCACTTTTCAATGCTTCTTTAAAATATTCAAAGTGTCCTGCTCACCTCCCACCCCTAGTTCTTACAATTGTTGAATTTGATCCCTAGTCACCCCTACAAGTCATGGATGAACAACAATGTTTAGTCTATATAGAAGCCCCTGATGTTCTGGCCTTCTTCCTAAAACACTTAAAAACTGTGGGTAGGAAAGTGTGATAAAATTTGATTTCTATGATCCCTGATAGCTGAAACTTAGAGTTTGAAGTCTTGTGCTTGTGATTGCATCAGTGGGATGCTTTATTATTAGTATCCCATGATCATAATCAGAATTATTATCACTCTATGTGTTACTCAGAGCAGAGTGTTTGGGTGGGCTTAAGGAGAGGGTGTGTTCCTGGCTTAAACATCTCCCACGTGAGCCCCCTGTACAGGGTGTGTGCAGCTGGTACACAACTGCACTGACGCAGCTGTGCTGGGCTTTGTAGATGGCACCCATCTGATGGTTAGTATCCATCATGTGCATGATGTTTAGTATTTTGGACACCACGATTGCCACTCCTGGGGAAGCTCTAAGTCCCCCCAGTTCTGCCCTCTCACTGCTAAGAAACATGTAGCAGTCCTTGCCATTTTACTATTCCTTTAGCTTATGATTCTTCTCCTCTTAGAATGCAAATCCCTTGTTGAAGAAGGGAGGAAGGGACATATAAGCCCCATCAGTATTTTATAGAATCAAGCAGAGCTGGATTGAGGGTTTTAAGGAGAGGACTTCTTATGTAAGGTCAGTGATCTGTTTCTTAGTGATAATCATGTACCTTCTGGAACTGGAAAGTTTGGATCCAGGACAAGTTAAGGTGTGTGTGCACAATGAAAAGAGGGTAGAAAATTCAGTGGGAGAGGAATGTGTGCCACGTGGAAACCTGAATTCCCAGACCCTTCCCCAAACCCTTCTGCTCACTGCATCCTGGGCAGGGGATGAACATCCTTCAGTGGATCTGAGACCTGGTCTATCTAAGGGCATAAGCCAAAGAGTTATGTGTCAAGAGGAGGGGAGTCAGCATCCTGCTTCACAGCCAAGAAGGATGAAGATAGACAATGCCCAAGTTCTTCAGGCCTCCCACCTGCACCTCTCAGGTGCAGACCTTTGTTCCTTTCTAGTGCTGACTGGTATTGCGACCTGCTCATCCCTCACTGGTCAGCAGAAAACTGTTTTAGAGCTTTGGTGAATAGAGCTTCTACAAATATTTGTGGATGGGTTTTTGATTGAACATCGGCTTTCATTTCACTTGGGCAAATAGAGTGGAGTTGTTGGGTCATATGCTAAATTGAAAAGAAGATTGTTTTACATTGGTTTTTAAAATACCATACACAAGGAAGATATAGTACTCTTTTCTATTTAATGATGTTTGCCTTAGATCCTATTTCCACAAATAACATTTCTTCACAACATCTGGAATTATATTACTTGAAACTACATTGCTAATATTTTGATATGTTTGTTGTCTAGGGCTGGAGTTCTGCCTGTATTACCAGCACCTTGAGTGGCTGGGCGTGGGGGGCTCACAGCAAATACTTTTGAACAAATTAAATCATTAATATATGTTACGCTCCTGCTTTCTTTTTGTTTTTATTTGTTCAAACTGCATTTGTCCTTGCTTTTATTTTTAACTAAATCTCTTTGTTTTATGGTGGTTCTTGGGATTTATTTTCCCCCAGTTGGAAGGCCTTTGGGTTTTTAATAGGGACTTTCATTTGTCTAATAGCATTATAAGTGACTTAAGGTGATCTGTTTGTTTTCTCTCTTGCGCTCTCTCTTGAACACACACACACACACCCCGCTCCTTCTCCCTGTTTTGAATGCTAATATTCTCATTGCTTTTCTTTTTTCCAACTTTTTGGAAAATACAAGTTCTTATGAAAATTTTTCCAATGAATATCTCTGCTTTAAAAAGTTCATTTAAAGCATATGTCTTTCTAATTTTCAAAGCAAAGAATGAAACTCATGTTAATTGAGTAGCTTTTTATAATGTGGCACTCAGAAGCCTCTGCCGCTGAGTTGGATTTAAAGCCCCAGGGTTTTAACAATACGTTTGCATCATTCCATCAAGTGATCATTAAGAGACCCTACCTCTTGTGATTATTTGGACGGTTCCACCTTTCTTCACCAATTCTCACTGCCAGTTTATCTGTTACGTGATTTCTTACTCACTTCAACATTTCATTGACTAGTATGCCTTCAAATTCTAGTTTCAAATAGGTCATCATCTTCCATATTTTTTAATAACAGTCTCTATTGTTTGGTGCTGTCTGCAATCTTATCCTTAATCCACCTTTCATATGCTGAATTTGGGCTTCACCAAATCAAATGCAGAAGCCGATAGCCCAACACTTCCCTTTCAATACCCTTGTCATATTTGACAACAGAGCAAGGTTTTGAGGGTTTTTTTTTTTTTAATGTTCCAGTGTATTGTATCCCTGCTGAATAAAAATGATTAGCACATGTAAAGGCAGTCTTGTATCAGTGGTCTCTTGGAGTTTCTCTCCCTCTCTAGTGGTATTTGTTCCTCTGCGGTCCTGTGGGGTGCTCCTTGCTCTTCTGCTCCTCACTCACACTCTGATGCTCTGACCCTGGGGATTAGGATCCTTCAAGCACCTCCAGCGGGGCACTTCCTGTCTCTCCATCCATCTGCAGGGATTGGCTTGTTGGGCCAAACTTCCTAGGACGTGGTAAGCTGCTACCCATTCTTTCTCTTCCCACACTCAGAGTCACTGTAGTGTATGGTGACTGTGTCTCATAGGTCACCTCTATCAGAGATGTGGGAGCAGAGTGGGTACCATGTTTTGGGTGTCTCAAAAGACAATGCCCACGTACCAGAGGGGCAGCTGACCCTATTTTTCTTCCTACTCTTCCAGTTGTGACCACCACTTCTATGTTAGGATTTCACCCTCATGGGAAACTTGCCAGACTCTGTCTGATTTATAGTAGAATTTCCTCCTAGAATCTGGAAACACATCCTCTTATTTCTTCTAATGTTGCGATGTTTCATTTTTCTTAATCTTCGTATATGTTAATTGTACTTAATGCCAGTCAGGCACTATTTTAAATTGGAAATCTCATTGTTTTCTTGGTAAAATTAATAGCAGTGTGTCTTTCTTGGACCCATGAAAAGGTTTTCAGTTTCTTGCTTACATTTCAAAGCCAGTTGTTCTAAGGCAATCCTAACCTGAGCCAATTCATAGAAAGGGCCCAAAGGGCAATAATAGAAGAAAGTCTCAACAGTAGTTTTAATTAAAATGTGTCTATAAAACCTTTAAACTAGGTGCTTTTACATGCATTATTTAATTAACTTCTCCAACTCCACTATGGTCTAGATACTATTTTTTTCTGTGATTTTAAGTGATGGATACTGAAGTTTGGAGTGATTAAATAACTCACTCAAGGACACCTAGTGTTATTTTTAGCTTTATTGAGATATAACTGACATGTAAAAATTGCACAATTTGGTCTACACATTTTGATGAGTTAAAGCACAAGCATAAGCTTGTGACACCATCACCACAACCAAACATGCATCACCTCCAAAAATGCCCCAGTGTTGTGTGTGTGTGTGTGTGTGTGTGTGTGTGTGATGAACTCTCAACATCATACACACTAATATATTTGAAAGTACACAGGACTGCGTGAGTCACTGCAGGCACTCTGTCATACAGCACGTAAGTATACGTGCATAGATGTACTATATATGCATATGTAATATATACATGTCGCATTGTCTTCATTCATCTGTTAGCTAGTTGAGCTGTTGCTCTATCTTAGCTATTGTGAGCAATGCTGTAATGAATATGGGATTGTGGGTATCTTTTTGAGATCTGGATTTCAGATCTTTGGGACATATACCCTGAAGTGGGATTGCTGGATCACCTGATTGGCCTGTTTTAGTCAGCTTTTTCACTACATTGACTAACTGATGTGATCAGCACAATTATAGAGGAGGAAAAGTTTATTTGAGGGCTCACAGTTTCAGAGGTCTTAGTCCATAGAAGGCTGGCTCCATTCCTCAGGTTTGAGGTGAGGCTGAACATCATGGTGGAAGAGTGTGGCAGGAAATAGCTAGCATTGGGATCAGGAAGCAGAGAGACTCCACTCTCCAGATACAAAATATATACCCCTTAGCCATACCAATTCCCAGCTCCTCCAGCCACACCCTACCTCCTCCAATTACCACTCAGTTAATCCCATCAGGGATCACTTCACTGATTAGGTTAAGACTCTCAAAACCCAATCATTTCTCCTCTGAACCTTCTTACACTGTCTCACATGTGAGCTTTTGGGGGACACCTCACATCCAAACCATAACAACTGGATCACCTGATTGGCCTATTCTGAATTTTTTGATTTACCTCCCTACTGTTTTCCATAGTGGCTCACCAATTCACATCCCTACCAACAGTGTATCAGTGTTCTCTTTCTCCACACCCCCACCAATACTTATCTTGTTTTATAGTAGCCTTTCTAACAGATGTGTAGACACCTAGTATTTTCCTGAGGAGTGTTGAAAAATCACCAGAAGGAGCATAGCCCTAGAAGCTCAGAAGAGAAGTCAGGAATGGAGGAGCATGTTTCTCTCCTCCAGGTAAAGTGTGAGCTTCCCCCCCAGCGTGGCGCTGGAGGATCCCAAAGAGCTGGGCAGACTTGCAAGCAGCCTCACCATTAATCCATCTTCAGAGCTAGGAGATATCAGTGCCAGTAACGGATATATTTTGAAGTTTGCTGATGAGGATAACATTAAATAGACCATACTCCCGTGCATGTGAGCTTCCCTGGGGGAAATGGATGGGTATGTTAATTAGGCCTTTAGTCATTACACTTGGTATTCACAAATCCTAACATCACTTTGTGCCCCGGAAATAATTTTTCAACCATAATTTGTCAATCCGTAATTAAAAATAAAAATTAATTCAAAAAAGAGAAAAGGATATGCAGGGTTCAGAGAAGTCAGAACAAAGGGGCTTTCCCTGGCCTGCCTCAGCCTGTGAGATCCCGTCTTCTAGAATCATTGCTCCTATTTGCACACTCATGTCCGCTTCTCTCTGCTGCCCTCTGCACTGCACTCTCCACCCTCGCTGCCCTGCCTCTGGCTGGCCACATTCTAATTCATTCTTCCTCTCGGTAGAATTCAGTTCGCATATTCACTGAACATTTTCTGACTTCTCTCATCAGTGGCAGAGGCCACTGAGATGACAGTCCCCACCCTGGGAAATGTGACCAGCATCCTTGAGAAGAAGTATATATCCAGGAACTGCAGGGAATGCCACCTGGACTGAGGGGAGGTGTCCCCAGCAGAGGGCTAAGGGAAGGGTGTGGGCTCTGGAATCAGGCCCACCTGCGCTGATCATCCACTTCCTGTATGACCTTGGGCACGTGACATAACATTACTTGATGCTGACTGTGAAGACAGCTGAAATCATGGTGGGAGGGGTTAGCACAGAGCCTCACACACAGCAAAGGCTCAGTGAATGTCATTTAGCTGTGAGGGGGAGGAGGAAGATCAAGGGCTCCATGTTGGCATAACTGAATCCAAGTGGTAGCAAAGTCTGTCTCCCAGAGAACCTCCAGAGACTGCACTCCTCTGTCTCCTGTGGACTCACATCCTTATTTTGGTTCCCTATTGTTATGGTTTGGATGTAAGGTGTCCCCCAAAAGCTCACATGTGAGACAACGCAGGAAGGTTCAGAAGAGAGATGATTGGGTTGTGAGAATCTTAACTCAACTGGTGATTTAATCCCCTGACAGGGATTAATTGAGCGGTAACTAAAGTGGTAGGGTGTGGCTGGAGGAGGTGGGAATTGGGACGTGGCTTTGGGGCATATATTTTGTATATGGAGAGTGGAGAGGCTCTTGCTCTCTGTTTCCTGATCATTGTGATGGAAGCTGCTTCCCTTCACCACCCTCTCCTGCCATGATGTTCAGCCTCACCTCCAGCCCCCAGGAACGGAGCCGGCCTTCTATGGACTAAGACCTCTGAAACCATGAGACCTCAAATAAACTTTCCTCCTTTACAGTTGTGCTGGTTGGGTAATCTAGTCACAACAGTGAAATAGCTGACTAAAACATCCATGCTATAGTCAGGCACATAATAATATTTTGGTCACTGGACTACATCCATGATCAGGGCTCTACCATGGAGCTCGGTGTGAGGTAGGCTACATCGTCTGAGTCTGTTAAGTACACCCTGTGATGTTCCCATAGTCACAAAATCTCCCAATCATGCATTTCTCAGAATGAGTCCCTGTTGTCAAATAACATGTGACAGTAGAAGACCCAGCTCTTTATTTTTCCATTTCAGAATCCCCTGATCTGCTCCTACTGTTCATTCTCCATTTCTTTCTTCCACGAAATACTTCCAAGGTGTGTGTGGGGGGCACTTCTCGGTATCGCGATACCCCAATGAGACATATCTCTAGAAACACAGAATAAATCCTATTTTGTTCTTACTTCTCTTCACCTGGAAGCCCAGGTAAAGTGCCAAAGTTTGTGGAACCCTGCATCTGTACCTTCTTCACTCCAGGAAACTCCTGAGAGGCTGAGGGGAAAGTCCAGGGCCAGGGAAGCCGGCAGAAACCTTGATGTTGTGCAATCTCAAGATGGAAAGCCATTCCCACTGTTGGCCATCAGCTGATCCAATCCCTTGCTGTGCTTAGATACCATTTACCACCACCTCTTAGAAGGTGACAGTCACATCAGTGACTCCCAGGGCTCTACCCCGGCACTGCTGTGACGATGGTGAAAATAGTACAGCCAGATTCTGTGTTGCCTGGAAACGAAGCTTCTGCCATGATGTCAGAGCCTAGCCATTTATATCCTGAAGTCTTATTGGTAGAACTCGCCACCTGGAACAAAGAGCCTGTGTTTACATGCTACCTTCTCGAACACATGCAAGCCACAAATAGTTCATATGCTCTTCATGTGTAAGTGACAGAGAGACTGGGAGTCATTTGGACATGAATTTAAAACAAAATAACCTGTAACTTAGAACTTGGCAACAAATGTTCTTATAAGCACAGAACATTTATGATTTTCATCACCCACACGTTTTTGTTATGGTACCAGTGATGACATAATCAAATCTTCTGATAATTTTTAGTGACTTATTAAAACTGACCTTTCATAGTTTTAATGTTGCAAATGGACAAAGTAATGAAGAGTTTGTATCCAGTGGGAAGAGAAGCATTATTTTAGATATTATGATCCTTTGGGTTTATAGTTTATTTTATCTATTTTTGGAGGGAAGGGTACCAGGGATTGAACTCAGGAGCTCCCAAACACTGAGCTACATCCCAGCCCTATTTTGCATTTTAGAGACAGGGTCTCTCTGAGTTGCTTAGTGCCTCCATGTTGCTGAAGCTGCTTTGAACTCACCATCCTCCTGCTTCAGCCTCCAGAGCTGCTGGGATTACAGGAGTGTGCACCACACCCTGCTGGGCTTTTATTTTTAATGTGAGGGTAAGGATAATCTTATTTTCTGGATTTATATTCTATTTTGGAAATCACTTCGTGCCTAAAACGTATCCCAGGAAGGAGTGAGCAAAATATTGCCAATTTGCTCAGCAAATATATATTGGAGCCAGGCATGGTGGCCCAGGCCTGAAATCCCAGCAATCTGGGAGGCTGAGGCAGGAGGATTGCAAGTAAAAGCCAGCTTCAGTAACTTAGCAAGACCCTGTCTCAAAATAAAAAATAAAAAGGGCCGGGGATGTGGCTCAGTTGCTGAGCACCCTGGGGATCGATCACCAGTACCTCTGCCTGAAATATATATATATTCTCAAGAAAAAAAATAAATAAAAATCCAGGCATAAGTCAATCTTTTTCATAGACTTTGGGCAGGAAGGAATTTCAAATAAACACCCTGTCAGCCTTTCCCAATTTGTCATTGTTTAAAGCAAGACTCTATCTGCTGGGAGGTTAGGTAAAGACAAGCAGACACTCTGGGATTGACAAGGTTGGGGATGAGGAGATGTCTTTTGTTTATTTGTTTCCAGAAATATTTGACCATTGCCATATAATGACATTCTTTCTAAAGGTGAAATCCGAGAGTGTTAGCAGCTTTTCTTTACTGTCCAAAGGAATTTACCCGGGTCTCCACACAATGAAAGCAATCTGTTAACTATGAAGCACTAGAAGGGTAGATGGTTATTTCCTAAAATCAATCTCATTATCTTTTCACAAATCAGAAAAAGAGGAGCTGGCTTGAGGTATGGTTAGGAGCATAGGATTAGCCCCAGTGAGGATCTGGCCAGGACAGGGTGGGCTGTTCCTGCTGGGACTTGGAGCCAAGGCCTGCTGGGTGCATGGAGGAGGAGCACAGGATGAGAGGCAGAGAGCAGGGGAGAGGCTTGGAGCCTGAGGACGTCATTCCACAGCCTTGTGGTCCTGCTTGCTCACCTTTTCTGACATAGTTTCCAGAACTATGCTATTTGCTATCTCAGTTTTTCTTGATCAGATATTTTGAGAGACTGTTAGGGGCGGGAAGTGGGCATGTTTGATTTCCCCAAGGCTGCAAGATGGAATGATTTAACCTTAATTCATATGAGTGACTGATTTTCATGACAGCAGCCTTCTGTCTTCATGCGTGGTTGGATTTGCTCTGGGCTCAGCCTTGCAGGCCCTGAGACTATGGTTCAGGTAACTGCCACTAGGCGATGCCTAGGTTACAGGCTCATACTTGAACAAACTAGTTGTGATTTTTAAAAATAACTATTTTTATTACAAGTAGAGAATTTGTGGGGCAGGGGTGTAGGTCAGTGGTAGATTGCGCACATGCAAGAAGCCCTGGGTTCAATCTCCAGCACCAAATAAATAAATAAATAAATAATAAAATTATAGAATTTGAAAATCTCAAACACAAAGCAGCATCTGCATCAAATGAGAAAGGAGAAGGGTTTTGCAGAGTCTTAACAGATAGATTCGAATCCTAGATCAAAGACTTGCTGCTAATCAAACTTTGCAATTTGATCTTAAGCAAATTGCCAAATGTCCTTGAGCTGGTCTCCTTATTCGTCAAATTCTAATGCTAATATCTACCTCACAGGCTTGTTGAAGATGCAGTGAAATAAAATATTTAAAGAACTTTTGTCATTTGCAGTGCTTCATGCAAAGTTTATTCTAATTGTATTGTGCATAGCATTTCATTACATTTGAGCACCTAAGTTATTTAATGTACTCACCCCTCAACTGTTGTGGCCCCTGAATCATAATTTTCTAGTTGTGTTCTACTCAATAATAACTCTTCTTTTTTTAAAGAAAATATTCTTTGTAGTCGTAGAGGACAGCATGCCTTTATTTGATTTGTTCATTTTTATGTGGTGCTAAGGATCGAGCCCAGTGCCTCACGCATGCTAGGCAAGCTCTCTGCCACGGATCGACAGCCCCAGCCCTCAATAATAACTCTTGAAACTTTCTTGGGGTTAGGTTTGCCTATAGCTTGCCATATCTCTGGAATCTTTATAAGTTTTTCCAGGTGTCAAGGCCAATAAAACTGTCCTTCTTCAAGGTTGAAGACAAACAGGGGGAAAGATGGTGTAGAATTGACCAGAAGATAGCCAGGACAAGGACAAAGAGAATCATCTTGAAAAATGACAGAATAAGTTTCTTAAATTAATCGACTAGGCTGGGGTTGTGGCTCAGTGGTAGAGCATTCGCCTAGCATGTGTGAGGCCCTGGGTTCATCCTCAGCACCATGTAAAAATAAAATAAAGGTATTGTGTCCACCTACAACTAAAACAAAATAAAAATAAATAAATAAATACATAAATACATAAATGAAATAAAATAAAATAAAATAATCGACTACACAAACCAAAAGAATCATATAGAAACTGTTTGAGATCCTAATAGGATATAGGAATATATGGCCTCTATGAAGCAGGCTAAGATGAAGAAACAACAGGATGAGACTAAATATAAAACCGGCAAGGTTGCTAAGTCTGTAGATAAATGCACATTTGAACTGGGTCAAACCAAGTTTTCTGAAACATTGGTTGTCTCTGCTGACTTTTTGTATATTACACCTCTTCTCCCAAATTGACCAGAGACTACACTCAATCCTTTCCTTACAAGACCAGCTTAGCTCTTGCCAGCATCAGTCATAATTCGTACTAACAAGTGACGTGGTTTCCAATCCCTTGTGGTTTACAGTTACACATACAGCTGCCATTTTGTAAAACCCTGAAGCACATTTTCAAGACTGCAGAATTTGTGTTTTCCTGAATTGCAACTCTAATTAGTTTTAAATAAATGTAACTTTCTTGGTTCTTGAATCAGTAGATTTTATTTTCAGTTGACAGGGAGCAGAGGATCAACCAAAGCACTGTGGGTATTTAGGATGAAAAAGTCAAACTAACTGGAAAGAAAGAATAACAAAAGCTGGGTTGAAGAGAAGGTTCCTGATTTTTTTAAAAAAAGTAATTCTACGTATAGATCAAAAGTGTTCTTCACATCTCGGGCAAAATAAATAAATAAAAATTTTAAAAGGCATTTATATATGGTTATACTGAGGCAAAATTTTTCAATTATAATGTCAAGTAAAAACTATAATCGGGGGGCTGGGGTTGTGGCTCAGCGATAGAGCACTTGCCTAGCATGTGTGAGGCACTGGGTTCGACTCTCAGGACCGCATATAAATAAATGAATAAAATAAAGGTTTATCAGCATCTAAAAAAATTTTAAAAACCTCCTATAATCATCCAGCTAGGTTTTTTTAAATTATAAATTTACCAATAAATGAGGAAAAAAATCGTATTCACTTCAGATATTTTTCAACACTTAGCATCTAAAAACATTGGGGTCCTTTAAAAAGTTTAAGGAGAAACAATAGTGATTCAAAAGTCCATTACTTAGTTATGTGATTGTAAAGATAATTAAAAGATATTGTTAAATATGCAAGGCATGAGAAAATATAAAAATATAATTCAGGGAAAAGTATACATGGAGATACTGCTTAAGTAAGGGCATTCTTATTTTTATTATTTACCTGGGATGGAACCCAGGGGTACTTTACCACCAATTACATCTCCAGACCTTTGTATTTTTTATTTGAGATGGCCTCACTAACTTGCTTACAGCCTTGTTAAGTTGCTAAGGCTGACCTCCAACTTGAGATCCTCCCATCTCAGCCTCCTATTAGTGCTGGGATAACAGGTGTGTGCCACTATGTCCAGTCAGGGGCTCAAATCTAACTCAAAAAAAGAAAAGATCCTGTAAAATAGTCTTGGTCTTTTCTTCCTTGGTCCAAATTCAAATTCAGGGGACAGGTTGTCAAGTTAAATTCTCTGACAGTGCTGTATTCTAGGTTTTATTTGTTTTTGTTTTGCCTTTTGTTTTTCTTAATATAGATAAAATTATTCTTTGACCCACATTGTTTACTGCCAAATGCAGTGGGACTTTCTTTCTTAGATTTGATTATTATTTTATTCAAAACACTTTTGCCTGGGTGAGGTAGCCCATACCTATAATCCCAGTGGCTCAGGAAGCTGAGGCAGAAGAATCTCAAAAATCAGTCTCAGCAACTTAGTGAGGCCCTAAGCAACTCTAAATAAAATATAAAAATATAAAAGAATAGTTTAGTGGTAAAGCACTCCTGAGTTTAATCCCTGGTACCAAAAAAGAAAAAAAAATTTTATTTGTGCATTATAATTACATACAGTAGTGAGATATGTTGTAAAATATTCCTACATGCACATAGTGGATTGACTACTATTTTAAACACGAAAACACTAAACTACAGTGTTAGTACAATTGTTTTGCTATTTCTTCTTTAAGCCTACCAGTTCGGGATGTTTTGAAGGAATCGCTAATCAAAAGGTGAGTTATTGATTTCTTAGAACACAGTTTTCTAGAACAATCACATTTAATATTGGGATAGACAAAAACACTCTTAAACAAGAGCCTAAGAACCTTAAAATAAAGGACAGTATTAACATATTTGACAACATTTAAAATCATGAACCTTATTTCATCTAAAGACACTATACAGGGCTGGGGTTGTGGCTCAGTGGTAGAGCACTCGTCTTGCATGTGTGAGGCGCTGGGTTCAATCCTCAGCACCACACACACATAAATAAAATAAGGGTATGATGTCTTCCCACAACAAAAAATATTTTAAAAAATAAAGACACTATACAGGATAATAAAAAGACAAGCCACAGAGTGGAAGAAGATTTTTGCCACACAAATAACAGACAATAGGCTCATATCTAGAATACTAAATAAAGATATTTTTCAACTCAATCAGTAGGAGACAATCTAATGGAAAAATGGTCAGGACATGTGACCAGAGGCTTCACAAAGGAGTATCACCAGTAAATACATGACAAGGACTCTATTGGTGATAAAGGCAAAGAAAATGACACCCTTAAAGAACCACTACAGAGGAAACAGCACAGCAACCACAAAGACCCACAGGCTCGGGATTGAGGAGGCTGTGGAACAAGGGAAGAGCTTGTTCCCTGGGGAGGCGGGTGATGTGAGTGGTGGGAACTTGAGGTTACGGGAATAATTTAAGAATGGAGCCCC
Organism: Glaucomys volans; assembly: GCA_020662805.1. Classification (NCBI taxonomy): domain Eukaryota; kingdom Metazoa; phylum Chordata; class Mammalia; order Rodentia; family Sciuridae; genus Glaucomys; species Glaucomys volans. Next base: position 65,319 of record JAJEJO010000177.1, on the reverse strand, counting down.
ATGATCTGACCCCACATGCTTTCTTTTCTAAGAAGCAATTTACTTGCTCCCTGCCAGGCTTAAGTGGACAGAGTATGTCGCGTTCCTCAGCAAACTGCCCGTTATCCGCAGGGAAATGCAGGCTGTAATAATGCCAATCGGAAGAACCCAAGTTACCCTGAAGTGGGGGACTTCGGTGACCCTCACACAGGCCAGATTCTGGAACTCAGGGAGAGAAGGATAATTCCCTCTAACCATAAAATCTGTAAGAACAGGTTCCAATTAGAACCAGTCAGCATGGACTCAAGTGACCTAGAGTTGTCATGGCAGTGGAGACTTGAAAGTCTGATGTCATCTTGCTGTCAGTCAAAAGTCAAGAGGTGGATCTGAGGGGGATTCTCTGGAGACTTCTCTGGGATCCCCCAAAAAACTGGAGGGCACAAGAGGTATGTTGTCCGTCTCTTTCTGAGAGGACCCTCTCCTCCCTTGAGAGTGTCCCCTTTCCCTTTTCTTATCCCTTCTGATAAACTCCTGCCTGTTACTCTGAGTAAATCTTTCTGACTTAATTGCAAGAACTGGGATTTGAAGCAGCGGGGCGTTCACACTGCTTCAGTTTCCTGGAAGGCCCAGCCCTGGATCATAGGGTAGTACAACTCCAACTACCCCAAAGAACAGCATCTGCTGAAGGTGGACCCAGGCCCTGTGGCAAGCAATTTTACTCACTTCTAGGTTACAGTCAAAGGAATGCATGTCCTTGGGCTTCAAAGGACACGTTCACAGCCAGATAACCCAAAATTAGAAATAACTCAAGTGCTTACCAATGGTAGAATGGAGGAGTAAATTGTGCTACATATTCATATTTACAACGGAATACTACAAACCACAAAAAAATCAACTACAATCACACACAAAATCATGGATGATTTCTAATCAATTATTGGGTAGAAGAAGTCAATGACAAAGTATGATACTTAGAATATTATACTTGATATGAAATTTAGGCGCCAGTGTTTCATGCTGGGGGAGCAGTCACTTTTGAGGAGGAAGAGGATGTAGTGGTTTTGAGGGGGCTTGGTGGGGACAAGCAGGCAGGGACTTCTAAAATGCTTTAATAGTCACACTATTATGTGCATTTTGTGATCATTTTTTGAGCTGTCCACCTAAGATTTGTGCAGTTTTTGGATATTTATTATATTTTTATAGAAAAGGAGAAAAATATTATCATTAGATAATAGGACTCCAGGTGATTTTTTTTCAAGCAAATGCAACATATGTTTTCCAATTATTTTATGGCGAGTAAGTATTGTTTTAAAAATGGAAATAAAAAACAAAATCAACCTTTATTGAAACTACAGAATCACCAGACTCCACCTTCTTTCTTCTCCATATCTAATATCTGATCATTCAACCCATCTTATTTTATATCTGCAGTACCTCTTGGGTCATCCAGGGCATTGCATTCCCAGTCTTCTAACAGTTTAGGTCTTTATTTCTCACCCAAACATCTCAATAGCTACCCAACTAGTGTTTTCCCAGGTGTAACATTGGAAGGGCACCATGTTGGTTTCCTTGCTTACTGTCTGTTGTGGTTTGGATGTGAGGTGTCCCCCAAAAGCTCATGTGTGAGACAATGCAAGAAGGTTCAGAGAAGAAACAATTGGGTTATGAGAGCCTGAACCCAGTCAGTGAACTATTCACCTGATGGGATTAATTGAGTGGTAACTGAAGGCAGGTGGGGTGTGGCTGGAGGAAGTAGGACAATGGGGGCATGGCTTTGGGTATATATTTGTGTATGGCAAGTGGAGTCTCTCTCTGCTTTCTGATCATTTGACCTGCTTCCCTCTGCCACCTTCTTCTGCCATGTTGTTCTGCCTCACCTGGAGACCTGAGGAATGGAGCCAGTTCTCTATGGACTAAGACCTCTGAAACTGTGAACCCTCAAATCAATTCTTCCTCCTCTATAATTGGTCTGGTCTTTTAGTCACAGCAGAGAAAAAGCGGACTAAAACACTGTCACCTGTCCTCAGGACTCCCTATTGACAGAGTCCTTGACATGGCTGTCTAGCTCCCTCTTAAGCAGACCCAAGTCTCAATTCCCTTTCCCTCCTCATTTTATGCACCTCATCTCCCCTAACACCTGTCCCTGAATGCATGCCCATATTTCAAGACCCAGATGAATTAGCATCATGCAAATGAAAATTTCTCTCCCAAACTGGGCAGACACTAGTAACATGTTGCTCATTTATTTTAGTTGTTTCATAGCACTTTGTATCTATTTTCGTGGCTATTCTCATGTGCTATGGCTAAATTCTAAACCCCTTGTAGATTAAATGCTTTGTCTGGTCAGGCACTATCTCTTCTTTCATTTCTCTCCTTTTTTTCCTTTAAGTTTTGAAAATATTTGAATTTAATTTATAGAATTGTGTTATCTTTGAGTCTGAGCAAATTAATTAATACATACTGTACCCATTGATTCATTCCTAAGTCTGTACATAAATGGAAAAAGAAATCATTAAAGCCTCTCATAAAGATGCAACCGAGGACGGGAATTTCACCCAGAGTTCCTTAAGCGTTATATTTAAACAACCACTTACCAGAGATTATGTGTTCCTACTGTTCAATTCTCAGAGCTCATGTCATCCTCCGTGCGATTTATTTTCCAGAGTTGGCTTAACCATTTTACTTTCCTTGCTTTTAAGTTTTCAGATTTGCAAGCTTGGTGAGTTATTGGACTGTTTCCCTTTGCAGTAGCTGTATTTCATTCTGAGCACTGTTCATTGCATGACCTAATCGTATAGAAGCGGAGACACCAGAGACATTTGTTTTCTTGGACATTTGTTTTTAACCTAATGGTTGTTCTAAACCTTTTGCACTTTCTCTTTGGCCCCAAACTGGCCATTATCTCACTTGTTCTTAGCAGATAACATTGTTGTCTTCTTTATTCAAGAGCCCAATGCCATCTGTCTTAAAATCTTTGCTCTTAATGTCTGACACTATATCCACTCCTATTGATCCAAGAAACGAATTGTTTAAGGGATTGGTTCTTAATCCTGGCTGTACATGGAGACTCTGTCCCACAGAGAATCTGATTACACTGGCTAGCGTGAAGCTGGGAACCTTGTGTTTTTAACAGCATCCCCAGGTGATTCTGTGTGCAGCCAGGTTTGAGAACATCAGTCTGAGAAGAACCCTTCACTCTGTCCCTGGACTGCACCTCTTAGAGGATCTCATTCTGTCCATTTTCCTGGCTTTCCCATTCTCTATTCCCTTCACTCTCTGAACTTGTACAAAAACCTCTCTCAAGCAAAAGCACTTTCTATCTGGTGCTTCCTTTGGAGCCACTGTCTCATCCGAGGTTTCCTTTTTACCAAAGTGGAAGAGGAGTCTGCACTTGCTGCCTCTCATTGACTCCTCGTTTCTTGCTAAGGGCTCCATGCACTCCAGTGAAAACGCTTCCCAGCGTTGCCAGACACCCTCTTCATCATCAATGATGGAGTGGCTTGTTTTCTCAGCGCCCGTTCATCATGTCTGAAGCATGAGAAACACGCCATTGGACCTATTCTTTCCCTTGGCCTCCAGTTTTTCACATCTCCTCCTACCCCGTTCACAGTTTTCCATCCCCTTTTGCTTCTTGGTTGTGTACAAGAGCTGATACCTGGGGCCAACAGCTGTGGTGAGAAACTCTAAGAACTCAGATCAGCTAAGCCTGGACCAACCACTTAGATTTCACCCTGGGTGGATAACAAGGCATTCCGGATTCCAAGGGGCAGGCCAAAGTGGTGAGACGTGTGCACTGACAGGAGGACAGTCTCTCTGGGGCCCTGCAGTTGCTCTTTTTACTGGAAAAGATGATCTCTATTGCATTGGCAAATGATAGACACCCAAGCTAACTGAGCACCAGTGGAGTAGCAGTGGGACTTTTGGCTTGTGTGGCTTGTAGGGCTGGATGGTCCTCACTTCAGACACCTGGAACTGGGGACTCAAGTGAAAAGAATACTCCTGTCTCCTGCTCCTTATTATGCCTTCTATCAACTAGTGATAGAGATGGCTGCCCGCAGGTCCAGTGTTGTATGCACCAGCTCAGCCACTCCGGAGGACTGGGAGCTCTTTCGCAGTAATTCCAGCAAGAGTTCAAGGCCCAATTTTGTTTATCCTGGCTTGGGGTACACACCCATTTGGATTGGGGTCTTCCCTACTTGAAATCCATGGGTCAAGAGTAAGGGAGGAGCCGGGTGTGGTGGCACATGCCTGTAATCCAAGCGACTTGGGAGGCTGAGTCAGGAGGATCACAAGTTCAAAGCCAGCCTCAGCAACTTAGCGAGGCCCTAAGCAACTCAGTGAGACCCTGTCTCTAAATAAAATACAAAATAGGGCTGGGGATGTGGCTCAGTGGCCGAGCGTCCCTGAGTTCAATCCCTGGTTCCACAAAAAAAAAAAAAAAAAGATAAGGGAGGACTTTCCTCAAAGAAAAACAATCAGAGGTCTGTTAACTGAAGGCAAACTGGGCAAAAGCAATCCACATCCTCTGTATTACCTGTCCCAGTCTCTTTAGAACAAGCGCCTCTCCATTGTCTCCTCTCTCTCAGAGACATGATCATCTTGAATGGCCCTCATTCATCTCCCCTCTGTTATTCCTAGAGTTCATCTACAGCCCATGGCTCTGAACACTGAGATGAATACCTAGGTTTATACCAGAGGGAAAGACTGGTGGTGAAGGCTGCTTTTGAAGTGAGCACACCTAGGAGGAAAGCATCACCTTTAGAAGAGAAGGAGGAGCCAGACCTGTTCCTTTTATAACCACCATCTTGCAAGAACTACCAAGGGTCACATAAGAGTTACCTTGATGCCTTTCAAAGACACAACCTAATGACCCAAGCACCTCCCTGGAGGCCTCATCTCCTAAAGGTTCCACCACCTCCCAATACCACCTTCCTGGGAACTAAGCCTACACATGGAATAGCAAGGAGCAAATTATAGGCCAAAACATGGAAGCAAAGTGGAGAGGTCACCTGATTGGCCGTATTTCTTATTTGGATATAGTGTGATGGAGCGCTTTCCTCACTTGGACCTTATCTGGTGGATTGGTTGTCTATAAATGGCTAAAACCCTGTGGTCAGTGATTGGTTGAAACCTGGTTCTTTGTTACATATTCCTACATTAGATTTTGGTTTGTTTGGATAGTAAGTTAGGTAGCAGCTTGTTACATAAGAAATCAAAGTAGGGAGACAGACTCAAGCTAATGGCCTCCTGCCTATTTATTTTTTTAACTTTTAAAAAATGTTTATTAGGACTGGGGGTGTAGCTTAGTGCATGCAGGAGTCCCTGGGTTTGATCTCTAGCTTAAAAAAAATTTATTAACAGCCTGTGAAAGTGATCAAAAAATATGAATCAGAAGCAAGGGTTAAATAAAATGACAATTAATAAAAAATATGAGTGAAATTAACTATTCTATTGAATGTGTATTCATTTGCTTATTTAATTTAACACCCTGAATCTTTGAACACATGAGTGATACCAGGAATCATCTACCAAGAAATAGAATTCTGGATCATAAGCAGTGCCCATCAGTGTGGTAAAGTGTGCAACTGCTTACGTGTCTGTCAACATTGAATCTTGCCAACATGTATTATCAAACTTCTAATTTTGTCTATCCGATGATTTGATGAGTGACCATATCTATTGTTTTAATTTGCATTTCCCCAATTACAAGTCATATTAGATATCTTTTTACATGTTAATAGCCATCTTAGTTAATTATTCCTCTGTGAACTTCCTTTTTTTGAAGTGAATTTTATCAGATTGTCTCCCCTCTCTTTTTTTGGTAGAAGAGGTATTTATTTTTCTTATAATTTTATTTTTTTGTATTGGGAATTAAAACTAAGGCCTCACACACCCTAGGCAAATACTCTACCCCTGTGCTACACCCTGACTCCTTTTTATTATTTATTTATTTGTTTGTTTGTTTTGGTACTGGGAATTGAACCCAGGGGCACTTTACCACTGAGTCACATCCTCAGCCCTTCTTAGTTTTTATTTTGAGACAGGGTCTCACTAAGTTGTCTAGGGTCTTGATAGGCGCTGAGGCTGGCCTTGAACTTGCTGGGATTATAGGTGTGTACCATCACACGAGGCTCTTTTTATTTTATTTTGAGACAGGGTTTCCCTAATTTGCTGAGACTGACCTTAAACTTGCAATCCTCCTGCCTCATCCTCCAGAGTAGATGGATTTATAAGTGTGCGCCACCAGGGCTGGCTCGTTGGTAGAAACTTTTTATATATTCTAGGTAAAACTTTTCGTTCTGCTGTTATGTTGCAATGTTTTCTCCCACTCTGTGTTCTTCATCCAATTTGTTTTAGATTTATGACTTTTTTTTTTTTTTTTTTGCTGTGAGCTAAATGAGAAATCTTTTCCTACTCAGAGGTGATAAATATATCTAGATGTTTTAAATGTCCTTCTATAATTTCGGTTTTACATTTGTCTCTAACATGCCTATGCATTATTTCATTATCTGAATACTTCATGGAAAGAATCTGCATTAATTTTTTCCTAATGTCCAGAGAGATCTCAAGCCCTGTCTGTTGAATGATCTGTCCGCCTCTTTGGTGCTTGGAGATTCAATCTTCATTGTACACTACATCCTCGTATATACCTGGGTCAGTTTCTTAGCTCTCTATTCTGTTCCACTGATCTATTTCTCTATTCCTGCGACCAGTCCACATTCCTTAATTTTAATATCTTTACACAATGCTTTCATATTGGATAGGACAGGTCCCACTTCTTTTTCTCTTTCAAAATTACATCTTGCCAGCTGGGCGTGGTGGCGCACGCCTGTAATCCAAGCGACTTGGGAGGCTGAGTCAGGAGGATCACGAGTTCAAAGCCAGCCTCAGCAACTTAGCAAGGCCCTAAGCAACTCAGTGAGACCCTTTCTCTAAATAAAATACAAAATAGGGCTTGGGATGTGGCTCAGTGGTTGAGTATCCCTGAGTTCAATCCCTGGTTCCAAAAAAAAAAAAAAAAAAAAATTACATCTTGCCAATTTGCTCAGGTTTATACTTCCATTTGAATTTTACAATCAGCTTGGTAAGCTCCTTGAGAAGCTTTGTAAGGATCTGATTTTGCAGCAGCCTATTAAATCTATAGATTAATTTACAGAAAATAGACTCTGAAATATTGAACCACACCATTTGAGAAACTACTGTAGCTCACATTGATTTATGTTATGAAATTTTTTTATAGTTTTCTCCATAAGGCTATCAAATATTTATGCATAAGTTTATTTCTAGGTATTTTATACTTTTTGTTGCTGTTGGATTGATGTTTTAAAATTTATTTTTCAAACTGACTTATGGTTTCATTTCAACTTCTGTTCCCATTTGTCTCCAGCTCCAGTTGAATTAGCTGCTATAGTTCCCTACTTCTAAATCCTAGCAGTGCAAATCTGATTGCTTAGGGTCCTGACGGCACTTTTACTCTTTTTCAAGGATACTTAAGATTTACTGGTTAATTTTTTTAAATGTGCAAAACAGGGCACATAATAGGATCCCACTTGTGAAATAAAATAAGAACTGTAATGATGTGTGAATTAGTCTATTCAAGGAGAGTAATCTGAATGAATGAAAATATACCATACCATTAAGAGACATCATCTCTGGGGTTATGGAAAACTTTCATATTCTAAAGTATGTTTTCCAGGCCAGGATGGTAATGTTCTCCCCGCCCCCAAAGAATTTCTTCCATAATTAAAGAAATCAATTCAATACAATATTTTACATGTTTTGACAGATTTATTGAAGTATAATTGGCATTAAATAAAATGTGCATAGTCAAAGTATACAATCTAAAAATCACAATCAAGATAATGAACTTGTCAAACATTTTCATCATCTCCAAAAGTTTTGGGGCTCCTATGGCAATTCCTTCCTCTCAACCTTCCTACCTTGTCTCTACCCATAGTCAACCGTTAATCTACTTTCTGTCATTACTTACACATTAGTTAGAATTTCCTAAAATTTTATATAAATGGAATCAAACAGAATGTATGGTCTTTGGTTGTCTGGTTGTCAGTAAAGTTATTCTGAGATTCATCAGTTTGGTTGTGAATACCAATAGTCCACTCCTTTTAATTACTGAGTAGTGGTCCACACACCAAATTTTTCAGTGGACATTTGAACAGTTTCCAATTCTGGGATACTACAAATAGAGTTGCTGTGAACTTTCACACGTAAGTCTTTGTGTGGAAGTAGCTGTTCATTTCTCTTTGGTAAATACCTAGGAGTAGCATGACTGGGTCACATGGTAGGTATATGTTCCATTTTTGAACACCTTCCAAACTGTTTCTAGAGTGGTCATGCCATTTCACACTCCCACCAGCAGTCCTGAGAGTTCGTTCCATTTGCGTCCTGTCCTTGGCAATGTGTGGGTGTAGTCAATCTTGTTAACTGTAGTTAGTTTAGCAGGGTAGAGTTCCTTGTTTTAACCCCTATCATTTCTACCTCATGACGGCTTTGACTTCACTCTTTAAATCTCAAGATTGCTTTGAATACAACAATTTAAATACTTACCATGAGTAATACTGCTACATCTTGGTCAATGAAATACTCTTTGAAACAAACTTCATTAAATCCTTTAAAAAATACAGTACAGTATCTATGCATCAGGATGCTAAATTTTTTATTTTCATTTTTTTTCTTGCTGAGATGCTTTTCATTGGCATCAATTCTTTCCCTTTCACATTTTAAAATGATGGGTTTAGCTCTGGATTTCCCTTTTTTTTTGTACACCCAAACAATTTAGCCTGTGGGTCTTATTTCTTAGTAACCTGTGAATGAAAGGAAATGAAGAGAAAGGGAGAGAGGCCAGCAGTAACACACACTGAGGTCTGACGAGACAGACCCCAGAAGAAACAGATCAGCCAGGGGCTGCTGGTCTGGTGCACAGTGGCCATTAGCATTTGGAGGCTCAGTAGAGTCAAAGCATTCCAAGAGCCAGCACGCATCTGTCCTCAGCATGGGGACCCCTCCTCATGGAGATCCAAGCAACAAGTCAGTTGTGATCTGTTATGACTGATGTTCCAGATGAGGGCATTTTGTGTGAGTGTGTATGTGTGTGTGTGTGTGTGGTGGGGGGCAGTGTGTCTTGTAAGAGTCTATGGCTGAGCATACCTGGAGACTTAACATGCCAATAAAATTGTTTCAGAAAACACCAGTGTTCAAGAATTAGCTGCTAAATGTGGAAGAGGCAGAGAGGCAGAAGAAGGAGTCAGACAAGTCCAGGATTGCCCATGGTGCAATCTATTAGGGACTTGTGGACAGGAGCATGTCTTGGGTGGCAGAAAGATGGGCATCTCCTTACACCCAATGGCAAGAGGAAGGGGTTTTTCTATGCTGGGCTGGAAAAGGTGGACTGTAGCCAACTGGATTATTCCTGCACTTTCACAAAAACTGTTACCATATAAAACATCACTTAGAAGCAGTCTGGGTGTGGTGCAAAAGCTGGCTATTATAATGATTTCGTTTATCCTATAGGGTTTGGAAAGTGTGCCAGGGTTACCTGGCAGGCAAAATGGTGGTTATGACGGCTGAAGTCATGTCAAGTTGGATCCCTACAGATATTAGGATTTATAATATTTAAGGGTGTATAGTAGGCTGAAGAAATTATGGTCAAATGCTGACTGAGGTTGTCTTCATGCTAGGACTGTATGTTAATTCCTTTTTTAACAATAACCCTATTATTTACTTATTTATTTCATGTGGTACTGAGTATGGAACCCAGTGCCTCACAGGTGTGAGGCCAGCTCACTACCACTGAGCCACAACCCCAGCCTGTATGTTAATTCTTAATGAACATGTGGGAAAATAGTGTTCAATGAACACATATTAGAGTGGAAACTACAGTTGTATCCTCCAAAAACACACACACACACACACACACACACACACACACACACAAATACAAACACACACACACACACACACACACAAATGCATACATAAATCCATTTAGGAAAACAACTATCAAGAAACACATCAAAATTGTTAACAATGGTTTCTCATGGTGGTAAGAATATGGTTAATTAATTTCAACAATAGACATGCGTTTTATCATTGTAAAAATAGTACCAAGTGATGATAAGAAGTTCTCTGCTGCCTTCAGGTTTCAGTTCAATCGTCTTGACACTGCCTCCAAGCACGGTCATCTGCACGGTTCCTCCTACCACTGTCTCACCTGCTCCCTGCATTGCTGCCAAACTAAACAGCATGTCATTGCTTATAAGCAGCCAGGGCAGGGTGGTGTGGTGCTTGTTGGTGGGCTCCTGATGTCATTGCCATCTAGAATACCCCTTCCTCCTCATCTCTGCCTGAAGGTTGGAAGGTTGGTGTGGTGTCCTGGGTGTCCTGTGGTTCAAAGTCCCAACTCTCTAAGCACACAATCGGTCTCTCTTGTAAGCAGTGTCATCTTGTAGCATAAACTGAGACATGACCCAAGGTGCTCATGAGCCATGAAAACACTCCTATCACTCAGGAAACTGAGTTTTAGAAGATCCACACCAGGAACCTGGGACAAATACCAGCTCAGATGCCCCTTCCCTTCCTCCCTAGTGTCCCCAAGACTCCCATCCAGAATTCATGTCTCCCTTGCACACCCCAGTAAATGCTTTGTTCTTATCACATTCTACCATTTTTTATAGTTAGTCATGTGCAAGCCCCTCTTCTCCATAAGCTGCAAGCTTTTCAAGGACAGAAAACATAATTTCTTAAGTTTTCCAATCCCCTCTGTGCTAACCCAACGGCACCGTATTTTGTTTTTCAATGAATTTAATAAGGAGTCTTTATTCTCATAGAAGAACTCTTCCCCTTTAAAACCAACATGAAGACCTCTTATGCAGATTTGTTTTCTAGTGATGATGTGAATGATAACATAAATGATCATCTTCATTTTCCTGAGGATTCCCTGTGGATGGAAAAATTTTAAATCACAGTTTACTGATTATTAAGTTAAATATGCATTGAAATGCTTTAAATCATCGTGGCTGAAGCAGTTCTTTTGTTTCTGTTGAGGGGAACAGATTCACAACAGTATCATTTTCCTTTCAGAGAGCTTTGTGAGCTTATCTTAATTCTCCAATTTTGGGTAGCCTATCATTTAAGCCTCTTGGATGAATTCCTAGACTTCTTGCAAAGCATCATTGGTTTTTTAAAAAAAAAAAGAGATTCTATATAAAGTGCGCACATTCTGCCACCACTTCTTTGTTTTCTTTCGTTGAATATCTAATAAGAGACTGCACTGAATGACAGTAAACTTGAGCTCTGAGGAGTCTCCAGGGAAACCACATACCATAACTTCTCAGTATGTGTGAGGTGATTTTGAGGTGTAGGAACACAATGTGGTTTAGTGAGAAAACTACTGAAATGAAGTGAACGTTTTTGGGTCCTAGTCCTTGGCTCTCCTATTCAGCACTGTGATCTTGAGGCTCAGTTTACAGCCAGCAAATATTTACTGAGCACATATATCGTGTCAAGTCCTGTGATGGCCTCTGAGAATAGAGGGAGAGACCTCGGAGCATATGGTCTAGTGAGGGTGACAAAATAATCAAAGGTAGTAGTGTAGACCTTCAAGGCGTCATCTGAACTTCCAACAGGGACCCACCTTAGGCTTCTGGGTAGTAGAATGTTTATGGGCTCCTGAAAAATTGAACTTTTAGCACCCCTTTTTCTTTCCTGATTTACCTTTATACATCACCTCTGCTCCATCCACATGCTGAACCACAAAAGCTGGCCAGAGATGGAAGTGGGTGTGAGGTTGTTTTCACTTTAATTGATACAAAACTCAGAAACAAGCAGTGGAAAGACACATAAGATCAAGAATATGAGTGAGCTGATGTAGAATAGAAGCTTCACTGCCTCCTTTGTTCCTCAAGAGCTGTGCCCCATGGTGGATCTCAGCACAGTTCTCATACAGTGAAGAGCTCACAGCTATAGTTTGGAAACTGAAATCTCCTCCACAGGCCCAAGTGCTAGAGGCCCCCAGCTTGGTGCTATTGGTAGGTGGGAGATTTAAGATGTGGAGCCTAACAGGAGGTCTTCAGGTTGCCCGGACTGTGCCTTTGAAGGGGATACTGGGACCCCAGTTTCTAGGCCATAAGGTGAATAGTTTTGCTCTGCCAAGAAATCCTACCATGGTACCTGGTGTGCTGCCTGAGGTCCAAAAGCAATGCACCAACTGATCAGGAACTGTGAGCCAAATAAACTTTTCCACTATATAAGTTGATTATCTCAGGTATTGTAACAGTAATGGAAACAGACTAAATGCCTATTAAGTCAGAAGAGCCAATCAAAATGATTCCTAATTCCATATAGAAAGAAGAAAAACTTGAGAATTCCTCAAAAGTTCTATGAAGAAGAGCAATGAGTGGGGACTAACTCTCCCAAATACACAAACAATAAACTCTTTCTAATTAAAACCATGAGTTACCAATGTGTGAATAGATAGGAAGGATAGGTTGTTGATCCATGAAAGTTCCTGGAATTGATTAAAATATTTTTAGATAAAGCTATGGGGAAATAGGCCCTCTCAAACATTAGTGGGCAGAGGATAAACTGATGTTATCCTTGTGAAGGGTCATTTGGTAGTTATGAGTTAAATGAGTGCTAAGTTATAAATACTTCTTATATATTGACTCTAACACTTCAATTCTAGAATTTTTTTCTATAGTAATGTACATATGTATGCATATACATATACACACACATATGTTGGTTGTATTTCCTTGTGGCATTACTTGAAGAAGCAGACTAGCAGACATCCAACTGTCCATTAATAGAGACAAATTATAAATTATAGCATATCTATATAATGGTTATTTCAGAGCTGTGCAGAGGAATTAGTGGGCCTTGTATGCATTGCTAAGGAACAAGCTTGAGGATATATTGTTAAATTAAAAGAAGCAAGGCACAACTATAGATTAAGGTATCAATTATTTTAAGGAGGAGGGGGAAGAAAAAATGTACCTCTAGTTTGCTCCTGTATGCATAAAATTTCTCTGAAACAAGATCCCTGTGTGTATGGTGGGGGCAGGGTGGATGGGGGGCAGCTGAGAAATCTGAAATGGAACCAGTTTCAGACTAAAGTTGAAGGTATTTACTCAGGGTCTTTTAAGGAATTGCAGTATTGGGAGACACAGCATCCAGTATCAACTGGGCTGTGTTCTGAGGAAGACAGAAGGCCAAAATTGCAACTGTGCAAGTTGTTTTGCCCCAATTATGACTAGTGGAGGCAAAAGGTCAGTTTCCAGGTCCAGACGTCCACAGGCGATCACTGTTGCATGGTCACAAATGCTGGGAGAATGAGCAAGGTTCCTGGATGTTGTGCTTCCTTTAGCTTGGCCAAGTGTTAAAAATGTTCAGGTGAAGATGTGCGTGGGCTCTTCTCCTTCAATGACGCTCCAGCTCTATTTTGGGAAGCTCTGAACCACAGTATAGCCATTTTATGATCTCAGTTCACAGGACAGGTTTTTGTGTTTGAATCATGTCCATAAAAATCACACCAGAATATCTGTGCCCATTGGTGCCGAAGTTATAATGTAGAAATGTCATTTATCCTTGTCTGTCATTTGCACTGAGGGCAAGTTTCATTTCAAACCATGTGTTTTGGGGCAAATCGGAGCCTATCTTCCCAGAATTATTTTACCTCTGCTTAGGAATTGTAGCCACTCAAGCCCCTATTTTAAAGACCCTGCAACACACATTTCTCAAGAGGGTGATGTCATTGTGAATGTGGCCCGGGCAGTTAGAGACAACTGAAAGAGTGGGGTCACTCTTGCAATGCGGGCTCAGAGACACCTGTGTGAGGAGCTTAGGCATTTTCTATAAGTGCAGGCTTGACACTCACCACTGGACAGACACAAGAAAACATTTCAAGCTCACTTTTCCTAGTATGCACTCACATGGTTCCTGCACCTGGCGTGCGTGTGTGTGTGTGTGTGTGTGTGTGTGTGTGTGTGTGTATGAGGGGCTTTTCACTACACACCAAGGAAGCAGTTCTCCAGCGGTGAGACCAACTGAATGTCCTCAATTCTGACACTGTTAACCTGGAGCTAGTGTCAGATCCTATATATCTGTCCCCACTTCAGATGCAGCTGATCAACCAGATATACACTGTGGCTTCCACGAGTCCCTCTTTGGTTTGACTAATTTGCTAGAGTGACTCACAAAACTCAGGGCAAAGTGTTTACTGGCTTATTATGAGGGATATTACAAAGAACACAGGAAAGTACCAGACGAAGAGGTGGGTGGGTAGGGCAAGGCAGGGGGAAGGATGCACAGGGCTTCCTGGTCCTGTCAACAGCACCTCTGGGAACCCGTGTGTCAGCCGTCTGAGGCTCTGTGAACCCATTCCATTGCTGTGGCTTTGCTCCATGAGAATGATCCAGTAAACCACTGACCAACTGTATCTTCAGTCCCTCTCCCTTCCCCTTAGGTTGGGGAGGTGGGGGAAACATCCCGACCTTATAATCTTACCTTGGTCTTTGTGGTGACCAGCCCCCATTCTGAGGCTGACCAGGAGAGCCCAGCCATCAGTAAATTCAGTAGAATACAAAACATTCATCACTCAGAAGATTCCAAGGGTCTTAGACTTTGTATGCCAGGAAACTGGGAGGAAGATCAAACACATATTCACAACATCATGCCCACACTGAGGTCCTTCTTCAGGGTCCCTTCCTGCTCATGCTGCCTGGGGGGTCTTGCTGTACTTCCTCCTTGTCAGTTTAGCATTTCCTAAAAGAGCAAGTTTTAAGCAGGAGAGATCACTTCCTTCAGATCACTTCTATATGTTCAAGGCAGAAGGAGCAAATTTGAATTGCTCCAGGAGCAGGAAGTAAAGTGATTGAAAGGAATGCACTGGAGAGACAGTAGGGAGTGGTGGGGACTGCAGAACATGTCACTGTGACTCTAAGAAAGACAACTGCTACTACTCATGTTCTGCTGGGTGGTGGAAGTGGGAAAGAATTCCCCATGTGACCTAATCTTCCCATTTTTCAAAAGAATCCAAGGTCACATTTTTTAATGGTGAAATTTTAAGATTCTGTGTGGGCTGAACTAAAATATCTGCAGGCAGATCTGACCTGCAGTTTCCAACCTGTGATTTTAGCCATCTCCTCATCTTTGACAGAACTTCCAAAGCCTATCATAATTTAAATGTTTAAATAGTCCTTGGTGTGAAATCTTGCAAGATATTTTTTTCAAGACTGAATGTATTATGTATACTATCTCTCCATTGTCCTCAAGATAACTTTTTAAACTTTAAAGAGATGAAATTCCTTGTATAGAAAAAATATTGCTAAGGGTATTGTTTCCTCTCACATGTAGAAGCTAGAAGAAAAAAATGGGAGGGGGAGAAACTTGGGAAAATAGGAGGGAGACCACTGGAGTTCAGGAAGGGGATGGGGGAGGGAGGAACAGGGGGAAAGGGGAAGTACTGGGAATAAAATTGACCAAATTATGTTTGTGCTTGTATGAATATATTACAATGAATTCCACTAATATGTACCAATTAAAAATTTTTAAAAAGAAAAAATATTGTCTGGTGCAGTCGTGCACACCTGTAATCCCAGCAGCTCGGAAGGCTGGGTGGGAGGATTGAGTTCAAAACCAGTCTCAGCAACTTAGCAAGGCCCTAAGCTATTTAGCAAGACCCTATCTCTAAATAAAATATAGAAAAAGGGCGGGGATGTGGCTCAGTGGTTAAGTGCACCTGGGTTCAATCCTGGGTACCAAAATAAATAAATAAATAAAAAATTGCCTTTAATACGGTATGTAACTGTATGTTTTAAATGTTTAAGCATTTCCAAAAGGTGGGATCTCCCCATTGACCCAGCTATTTCACTCCTCAGTTTATACCCAAAGGACTTAAAATCAGCACACTACAGTGACATAGGCACATCAATGTTTATAGCAGCTCAACTCACAATAGCTAAACTATGGAACCAACCTAGGTGTCCTTCAACAACTGAATGGATAAGAAAATGTGGTATATATACACAATGGAATATTACTCAGCTTTAGAGAAGAATGAAATTATGGCATTTGCCAGTAAACGAATGGAACTGGAGACTATTGTGCTAAGTGAAATAAGCCAATCCCAAAAAACCAAAGGCAGAATGCTTTCTCTGATATGTGGATGCTAATTCCCAATAAGGGGTGGGGATGCTAGGGAAGAATAGAGTTATTTTAGGTAGAGGGGAGTGAATGAAGGGAAAGGGATTTGGGGGTAGTAACAATAGTAGAGTGAAACAGATATTATTATTTCATGTACATATATAACTGCATGACTGATGTGATCAGTCATGCAGTTATATATGTACATGAAATAATATGTATAATCATAAAATGAGACATTTTACTTCATTTATGTATGATTTATCAAAATGCATAAATGTATTCTGTCATGTATAAATAATTAGAACAAATTAAAAAAATGCCCTGGTAGCAAATCTGTTACTGATACCTAAAATCAGATTCATGTATCCAGAGTGTAGTAACCAACCAATTAATGAATGCCCAGACTTGGGGCAGGGAAAATTTAACCAAGGAGGTACTATTAAGAATGTAGGGAGATCCTCATGTCCACCTTTCCCCAGAGCACGAGTTACATGGGGAAAAGGGGTGCAGAAGGAAGAATGGTGTGGGGAGTGGTAGTTTAACGTTAAAGTTTTGATAAAAATCAATGTTTCCAGAGTTCTTGGTGCTAATGGACAGCTGGTAGGTCATGAGCAATCTGCAGTCCCCAAAATGGAGCATGTAAATCACCCTGTATTACAAAGATAACAAAGTTATCAGTTGGTAATTATAGGAATGGGAATTGGTACTCCTGTGGGCTTGACCAGAGGAAGGAAAGACTGTGCTCTGTCTGGGTTTTGGGTATTCTTAGAATGTTAATGAGGGAGGGAGAATGGTTCTAGCCTCTCATGAGAAAAAACTTTATTCGTTTCCTTTCTTTTTTTCCTCTTCCTACTCCTCCGGCTGCTCCTCCTCCTCCTCCTCTTCCTCCCCTTCCTCCTTCTTCTTATTTTATGGTGTTGGGGATCAAGCCTGGGGTACTGTACCTCTGAGCTATATCCCCAGCCCTTGTTAATTTCTTTAGGGGGACTTGATTACAAACACAGTAAAGGTTTAGAAACTTTCAACATAAAAGGGTTTGAAAATAGAAATGCACTTAGTTTGTGGCTGCTGAGATACCTGAATGCTCATTTTACTCAAATTGATTAATGCAAATAAAAGGTAAGACTCAAATGTCTGTGTGGAGGTGTCTGATAGATACCTTTTCTATGATAATCCAAGCAAAAAATTTTACAGGTCCTTAAATGATTGTCTTTCATGTCTCCTGACACATGGGTAAAATTATACAGTAGTGGATAGGAAAGAGAAATCACTAAAATCTTCTAATGCAAGTCAACCACTTACAGCCTAGGAAAGTGAAGTCCCTTTGGGGAAAACGTGTATCAACGTGGCACAGTATCATGCTAGGGCCAGGGCTAGCCCCTGCTGGTTCCCATGCAAACACCCACACCTTCACGCATCTGTGTATGAGATAAGCTTATGTCATTGGTACTGTTGATTGAGATATGAAAACTACTGTTGATTATGATATCCTCATATTATTTCATCTAAGTGAAAGTGAGGATGGTAGGGATATTCTAATTCCTAATATCTAGGAATAGAACAATAGGAAGAGGTATAGGTTCTGGCAACTCTCCAACCTTCTTGTTCTGTAAGTCATTCAACATCAAGCAGATACTTTTTGAAGAATGATGTCAAGATTTCTAAATCAAAAAAGTTTTCATTTCCAGCCCTTCTAATGCCTGGAAGAGGTTTCTTGTAATGCTTTGGGCTTGCACTGTGCTGTCATAATGCCCTTGGTGAATGCTTGTGCAGAACTGAACTGGGTGACTTCAGGGGCACTGTGACATGGAAGAGGCTGAAATTGGTTCAGAGGCACAGTGTGGTGATGCCAGCTGAGGACCTTCTTTGTCCTAGAAAATTGCAAAGGTGATGAAACACTGAAGTATAAAAATCTTATTTGTTAAGGTTAACAAATTCCTTAAGCATGTCTGCAAAACTTTGGCAAGGACGACACAGATGCGCCATGACTGTTCAGAGGCACTGTGGGGTAGAAAGCTGGGGTGTGGATTCTTTACTGGAGGGAGGGAGGTAACAACTTTCCCTCTTGTGTTTCAGTGTCTTCATTTTTTAATCTCACTCTTCCACATGCAAAATAATTCTTTTATTTTCTGTTTGCTCTGTCCAGGGAAAACATTCAAAATAGAGTACCATTGGACTCGGGCACTTAAATGGAGTTGGCAGGCCACTGTTAACCAGATCTCAGACACTTCTGTAGGTGAACATTTGAACTGGGTCACAGTTATGTCCTTCTCCCTTACCCAAGGTCAAAGATGACCTTGGGATGAGCCGAATCACAGATTCCCAAAATAGTATTTGTTACCCTCTGCTGACTTTGTGGACAATGGACCAACCCCTTCTGCAAAACTAACCAGAGACTGAGACCAACACTAAGTATCCTTTTTTTTTTGTTTTGTTTTGTTTTGGTACCAAGGATTGAACCCAGGGGTGTTTAACCACTGAGCAACATCCCCAGCCTGTTTTTTTATTTTTTATTTTGAGACAGGGTCTCACTAAGTTTCGGAGGTTGTCCTTGAACTTGCGATCCTCCTGCCTGATCCTCCCAAATTGCTGGGATTACGGGTGTGTGCCACGGTACCCAGCTCCAAATACCTTTCTTATAAGACATCTTAACTTCTGTTTTTAAGAAGATATCTTAATTTTTTGCCAGCACCAATCATAATTTCTAACAAGTGATGTAGTTTCCAATCCCTTTGTGGTATAAAGCCATAAGTACAACTGCCATTTTGTAAAACCTTGAGCACATTTTCAAGACTGCTTAAAATTGTGCTTTCCTGGATTGCAATTCTAAGTAGCCCCAAATAAATGAGTGTAATTTTACTTGTTCTCCTCGAGGTTGATTTTGTTCTTGGTCAATAACCACCTCAGAACAAGTTCCCAGGATTCAAGCTTTATTATACCTAATCTACTTTCTTGGAATCTACATTTCAGTTTGGTCTGCCCCTCGTCCCCTGCAAGTGGACTTCAGAGTGTCATCCATCATCTTCAGTAGCTGTTTTCTATGGCCTTGAGTGTCACAGAGAATTTGTAGTTCTGGCATAGAACACTAGATGTGGTAGGCTGGATAATGGCCTTCTGAGGTTCGCAGCTCTTAACCTCTGAAACTGTGCATCTTACCTTAATTAAACAGGAGGCTTTGCAGATATGATCAAGTTAAGGATTTTGAGATGGCAAAAATGACACTGGTCTACTGAGGTGGGACCTAAATCCAATCCCTCCTAGAAAGAGGCAGGAGGATCTGATTAGACAGCAGAAGACAGCAATGTGGCCACTGCAGTGGGATGCTGTGCCTCCTTTGATGAGTGAAGAAGAGTCCATAAACCAGGAACTAATGTGTGAAGGAACACACGAACCAAGGAATGCAAGGATGCAGCCCTAAAGAGCTAGAAGAGGCAAGGAAACAGAGTCTTCCCTGGGGATTCTGGAATGAGCGGCAGGAACTTGCTAACACCTTGATTTAGGCCAGTGAAACTAATATCGGATTTCTGTCCTCTGTTAGTATAAGAATGTAAATTTGTGTTGTTTTAGGCCACAAAATTCATAGTCATTTGTTACAACATCCATAGGAAAAATAATTCGTAGGACATCCTGGTGATTGGGAATGTTAATCAAGAACAGAGAAAGAAAATGAAAAATAAGGATAAAATTCAAGAGTAGAATTAATGCTAATTAATTTTTAAAATCTAATTGAGGTGGATGATTGAGCTTTCCAAAACCACCAATGAGTAGAAAATCTAACAAAAGCAACAGGCACACTTTTCCTGCTTTTCTCCGTGTTTGCACTGTAACAGAGACTCAGAGCCCGCTTTTACTGAAAGTGCTGACTTCCCTTGGGCCTGCAGTTGCTTCCTTTGCTTCCTTAAACTTTGGGTTCAGTTTCCCGCTAATCATTAAGAAACATCTGTTGAAAAATTGGTACTACAAGGTTGATAAGCCCTGAATTTACCCAACCTCTCTTGTCCCGCCTTCAAGGCTGAAGACACCAAGATACGAGTAACCAAAATTATTTTCAGGATTCCAAGAACAGTGAGTCTTATAGGCAGATCATCCCTTGGTGGGCACTGAAGTTGTCCCACAAAGAGGGGAAATTATCCCACAATGGGATTCAAGTCTACCCTCCCCAAGTAGGAGCAATCATCTCATGGTAGGAATGGGAATTGCTTCCTCAAGCAGTAAGTTTCCCCTGGAACCAACAGGTCCTTGAGAACCAGGCTTGAGAAAATGACCAATCACACTAGATGGCTTGACTATGCCTGCTTCTTGCTCCCCATTATTGTCCTTGCCCTAGACCAGCCTGAATCTCCTATCTGTATCTGAAGGCCGGTCTTAGGATGCAGGTCCTCTGTTCTTCCCAGTCTGGCCACACTGAGTAACAATACCTTTCTTGCTACTCCATCGCTTGTCTCTATGATTGGACTATTTTTTTAGATAGTAAGTCAATAATGTTTTATTGAATAATAAGAGATGTATAGTGTGCAGTGACTGAGTAGAAAATGAAAACATTATGTCAAAGGGAAACAGTTATGCTTCTTACTTGCATGCAACCTGATGCCTCATGAGGAATGTAAATGGCTAGTGGGTTATGGGTGGAGAAAAAGTTTATTAGGCAAGAAGGTAGGAGATTCAAAAAGGTTAGCAGTCATATTTTCCCCACTGATATACTCCATAGATTTTTCTTTCCTTAAATGTATGGGAGGACATCACTGCAAGTGTTTAAAATAAATATACTTCAGTTTTCTCACTTTCCTCCAAGTCAAGTGACTGACATTTTTTCAGACAATTTTTAAAAAATGGTTTCCAGTGAGATTCTAATTTAAAGGAGATAATATCTTACCAGAAAGAAATATAAAACAAATTGAATAATCTATTCCTGATGAATTTATAAGCCAAGCTGGAGGGGTCTAAAGTCCTTTATCTCTAAAAGAACTGAGTAACTGTCTCTGTCCCTCCATGTTAGAGACTTCTGAGTGGAATTGCAGGTGGTAAGGAGAGGATGTCTCTCTGAGGAGAGACAATCCTACCTGGATGGTGTTTCCTCTGATTGGACTCTTGAGGCAGCGGGTAGCTACATCTGGTCTGTTGGGATCCCCCAGAGTCATGCCTCTGCCCTAGGCACCCAGGAGTACCAAAGCTGATCAGGACTGTGAGAGAAAATTCCTCACCCTAAGGTTCTGTACCTCTTCACAACCATGAGCCTGACCACCACTGGGCCTTCTGGGTAGCTCCTTAATTTCTTGATCCATTCTTCCATATTTCACAAGGATGGTTCCCCATACCTCAAATTCCCCATCCTCCCACACTTAGCAGGTGAATTTGCCTCCATGTTCACACACACAAAATAGGAACCATCAGACATCTTCCATCTTCTCTTCCCCAAACCAGACTTCCTTTCTTCCCTTCCCCTTCTCTTTTCCTTCTCTTATAATGGAAGTCAAGTCCTCACTGTGAGGAGGTCCATCCTTCTATCTCTGTGCTGGATCCCTTCCGGCCCTGTCTTCTCAGGGACCTTACCAATTGATTGTCTCCTTTTTCTCATAAATCCAACCTTCCCCTTTCCACTGGCTCCTTCCTATTAATTTTTAAATATCTACTTACCTTTTTTGTTTTAAACTCCCCTTCAAACTCAAGTCTACCTTCAACTTCATCTTCCTTCATTGCCAGTCATCCAGGAGGGTGGGACCATTGTGATGGGATTGGTGCCCTTGTAAGAAGAGATGATGAAGAGTTCATTGCCCTCTCTCTATTGTATGAAGGCAGTCATCTGCAAGCCAGGAAGAGAGCCCTCACCCACAACCAAATCTGCTGGCGCCTTGATCTGGAACTCTCCAGTCTATGGTATTTTGTTGTGGCAGCCCAGGAAGGCAAAAACTCCTGCATTATCACAGTTGCCCCTAACAGAACACCCCTTTCTTTTTGCAATGGCCAGAGTGATATTAAGCAGAGATCTGATCATGTTGATCCCCTCTGTGAAACTTTTGGCTAGTACCTGATTTAGTCGGCTTCTTCATTTCTGTGACCAAAGGATCTGACAAGAACAGTTTTAGAGGTGGAGTTGTTTTGGGGTTCATGGCTTCAGAGGTTGCAGTCCACAGATGACTGGCACCATTCCTTGTGGCCCCAGGTGAGGCAGAACATAATGGCAGAAGGGTGTGACAGAGGAAAGTGGCTCAGGACATGGCACCAGGAGATAGAGAGATTACCCTCATCACCAACAAAACATAAACCTCAATGGCATGACCCAATCAACCCAGCTTCTCCAGCTACACCCTACCTGCCCACAGTTACCACCCAGTTCATCCCTGTATGGGGTTAATACACTGATTGGGTTAAGGCTCTCATAACCCAATCATTTCACCTGTAAACTTTTTTGCATTGTCTTATGTATGAGCTTATGGGGGGACACCTCATAGCTAAACCATAATACACTTGCATCTATGATGAAGTCCACACTTCTCATTCCTCCTCCCACATCTTAGATCCAGCTTTATTGCCTTTCTTCCAGCTCCCCAGCAAGGTCCTCTCTTTTCTCACCAGGCTGTCATGCTTCCTGTTCCTTCTCCTCTGTAGTTTGACAATTATTAAATACCTCTCATCCTCATCAGCAAAATAGCACGAGGAAGTGATTAAAAGCTTGAACTCTCAAGTTCAGACTTCCTTGTTTAAATCATGACTTAACCATCGGATCTAGGGTAAGTCACTTGATTTTTCCATGCCTTGGTTTTCTGATCTGTGAGTGAAGATAATTATATCACCTACCTACCGCTTAGGATTGTTATAGGGACTGAGTGTGTTCGTCTTTGTAAGGTGCTTAGAATAGTGCAGACAACATGGTAGGAGACGTCCCAGTGTTTGTTAAAGAAGTAAAATGCATCTCCAAATTCTCAATCTAGGCGTTATCTTCTGCAGAAAGTTTTTCAGCTTCTGTCTCAACCTCACGCCTCAGTCTGGATCAAGTGCCCCTCCTCCTCCATGTTGCCATAAGCACTAGGACGTCCCCAACGTGGGGTTCATCTGTGTTATTATTAACTGTGTGCTTTTCCACAACCCCGACTGGACCATAGCTCCAGAAAAATAAGGAATGTGTCTATCTTGTTTACTCCTCAACTCCTAGTGCCTAGCAGAGTATGCAGCATACATCAGACACTTAAGTAATATTTTCTGAGTGAATTAATAAATCATCAAGTTAGTAATAACTTATGTGTGGCTGTACTCAATGTTGATGAAGATCTACTTAAGAGGCTATATCTAATCATTACTAGGAAAAATTGCAACTAAACATATTGAAAATACCTCATATGGCTGACAACTTGAGAAACATTCAGTTGGGAGAATTTTCTTCTTCCTCCTCTCCCTCCTCCTCCTCCTCCTCCTCCTCCTCCTCTTCCTCCTCTCCTCTTCCTCCTCCCCCTCCTCCTCCTCCTCCTCCTCCTCCTCCTCCTCCTCCTCCTCCTCC
>JAJEJO010000177.1:0-41587 GCA_020662805.1 Glaucomys volans | reverse complement strand
CCTCCTCCTTCTTCTTCTTCTTCTTCTTCTTCTTCTTCTTCTTCTTCTTTTTTTGGTTCTGGTGAGGATTGAACCCAGGGCCTCCTGCATACTAGGCAAGCATTTAGCTACATCCCCATCCCTTTTTATTTTTAATTTTGAGAAAGGGTCTTGCAGCATTGCCCAGGCTGCCCCTGAACTTCTCATCCTCTTGCCTCAGACTCCCAAGTGGCTGGGATTACAGGCATGCACCACTGCTCCCAGTTAGTCAGGACTATTTCTGTTGCCAGTGACATAAAATATAATAACCTAATCCAACTGGATAAAGAAAAGTGGGAATTTATCGGCTCACATAACTGAAGAGTTCACAGGTGGCTGCCTCCAAGGCTTCACCCAGCTCCTCAGCACGCAGGTGCTCTGCAGCTGTGAACGGTGCTTTCTGCTGCAAGCGCTTCATTTTAAGGCTCCAGGTGCTGCCCCCAGCAGGAAAAGACACATCCTCACTTCCAGCTCAAAAGAACAAATGACTTGCAGTCTGGATTCAGTAAAGGCTTACATTGGTAGATGCCAGACAGACAGATAGACAGATTAGTCAGCAGATGAAACTCAGCCTGAGGCACATCATCCCTGCACTCATCATCTTACTTAGGGAGAGTCTGTGCTCTCATTGGAGTACATGGACTGAAAAAGTAGATTCAACAATTGGGCTGTAATTGTCAGAGGGTGAATGAATGGGTGCTCATTGTGCCAGCTACCAATTTACTGTTTTTCTGCTCCAAATCCACTATTCGTTTCCCTGCTTGTGTTACTGGAGTTGAATCCTGTGAACACCTCTCATTATCCAGCTGGCACACTCTTGAGCTTTGTCTTTAGAGGGCACTGGAGGCACATTCCGGGAAGAAGGAGCTTCTCTTCCTGGTTTTAGTGTGCCTGGCTCCTTCTTGTGTGTTTCTCAATGGTGCATTTGCTTGCAAGACATGTAATGGTACCCACTCACCAGCAAGTTTTGCTTCTCAGAGCTGTGCTATGGTTTTCTGCTCACCAGCCTTGACCTGCCAGTGTGGTTTGGCTCTGGACCAGCACAACCAACCACTTACTCCATTATCCAGTGGAACACAGCCACACTTTAAAACCCATAGCTGGGAGGGAGGCTCACTTCCGGGTTTGGCCTTTCTTGGGGTATCAACTCTCATACTTAGTGGATCCTTGAGACTCTTCTTATCTCTCCTTAGTAGTTACTCCCCCTGTTGTAAGTAAATAATATTCCATGTTAAATTTTTCCTGTTCCAATCACTGGTGTGTATTCTGTCTCCTAATTGGACCCCATCTGATACACTAATGTTAAAAACATTTGCTCCAGAGGCATAAACACATTGATTCCAATGATATCTGTTATAATGGAAAAATAGAAGCAATCTCAGCATCAAGCAAATTACAGGTCACTCACTTGTGAAAATCTAAGTGTAAAAGTAAAATTAAAAAGTAATGGGAATAACCATAGAAAAATAGATTTATGACTTGAGCATGTGGAAGAATTTTTAAAAATAAAACCAAAAAGTAAAATGCAAGTTAATGTGAAGAACTTATGGACTCAATTAAATCAAAAGCAAGGATTTGTAATCCATGATTGATGCTGTAGACAAAGTTAACAGACAGATAGCAACTTGATGAAAGACAATACCTATGTCTAAAACTGAAAAGAATATTATAATATAGAAATAGCTCTCATCAATCAAATTGGAGAATCCAATCACTGAAAGGGCAAAAGAACTGAACAGGCAATTTATAACATAAGAAACTTGAATTACCACCACTTCTATTAAGAGATGTTCAAATCCAGTGGAAATTGGAGAGAACAAAATTAAATGGAACACTGGATTACAGGCATCAGAATAGTACAAATAAGAGGTTTTCATAAATATGGAAACCTCAGTTGGTGGAAATGTGAAGAAATAAGAAGCTCCAGGTATTGCTGGTGGGTGTGTAGCCTAGTGCAACATCCTGGAGAACCATCTGGCTCAAGTGAGTTAAATCAGGTATGTGTCTGTCCCTTCCAACACGTCTATGCCTCCCAAAACTTTTAGAGTTGTCTGTGAAAGGAAATAAAAATAAATGCTCATCACAGCATTCTGTGGACATTGGAGCCAGCAACCCATCTTACCTACCATGGTGGGACAATGGAGATGGAAAGTGTGATACAGTGGAATGCCAATCCTGAAATCTATTGCAGCAATTAGAAACAATTGATAAATCTAGAGTCATCACCCTCATCGTAAACACGTAGTTTACAAAGTAGTAAAAACCAACAAACCAACCAACCAACCACAAGGTCTGTATATAGCAAAATAGAGTTTATGTGAATTAAATGTATGTACACATAACACTAAGTCTATTAAAAGGATAACTATAGATTCAAAGATGCATAACAAATTCATAAGGGAGGAGGTCTGCAAAAACTGGGAAAGGAATGGAATTAGTGAACAATAAAGAATGAGTCAACATTTAAATTTGAGGCCTTACATGGATCAACAATGTTTGTAAGCCATAGATGTAAAAATCAAGAATCAATAAATGGGATGGAATCAAACTAAAAAGATTCTCCTCAGAAAGGGAAACAATCAACAATGTGAAGAGAGAGCCTACAGAGTGGGAGAAAATCTTTACCACGTGCACCTCAGATAGACCACTAATCTCCAGAATATATGAAGAACTCAAAAAATTTAACACCACAAAAACAAATAACATAATCAATAAATGGGCTAAGGAACTGAACAGACACTTCACAGAAGAAGAAATGCAATCAATCAACAAATATATGAAGAAATGTTCAACATCTCTAGCGATGAGAGAAATGCAAATCAAAACTACACTGAGAGTTCATCTCACTCCAGTCAGAATGGCAATTTTCAAGAATACAAGCAACAATGAATGTTGGCGAGGATGTGGGGGATAAGGTACACTCATGCATTGCTGGTGGGAATTGAAAATTGGTGCAGCCACTCTGGAAAGCAGTGTGGAGATTCCTCAGAAAACTTGGAATGGAACCACCATTTGATCCAGTTATCCCACACCTAGGTTTATACCCAAAGAACTTAAAATCAGCACACTACAGTGATGCAGCCACATCAGTGTCTGATGTTTGTTCTCTGATATGTGGATGCTAATTTACCAGGTGTAGGGGGGAGGTGCTAGGGAAGAATAGAGGTACTTTGGCTTAGACAGAGGGGAATAAAGGGAGGGAAGGGGGTATGGGGGTAGGAATGATAGTAGAATGAATCAGAAATATTACTCTATGCATATGATTATACAACCTGTGTAACTCTACATCATGTACAACCAGAAGAATGAGAAGTTAAACTCCCTTTATGTATAATGTGTTAAATGCATTCTACTGTCATGTATAACTAATTAGAAAAAAATTTAAAAAGTTTGCAAGCCGTGCATTAAGTACAATTAATTCCACATCAGGTTCTTTAAAAAAGTGACCCCCATCTTAATTTTCTCTATAATTCAATGCTTTTCCCTTTTTAATTAAAATTGAATTGAAGGCAGAGCTTTCTATTCTTTTGCTCTTTAAAACTGGTCTGTTAGAGAAGTTGGTAGCTGAAAAATTCAGTGTTTGTGGAATTGATTTTTACACTGGATGAAAACAAATCTAAAATATTGCCTCTAAAATATTTGCTGAATTGAAACTTGTGTTTAAGCTCCCTGGAGCACGGCCTCTCCTACTGCCTAGGAATCGCTAATGAGACCTCTGACTGCTTGGCTTTTGTGCTCAGTCTCTCTTACATTTGTGTGATGGAAAAGAATGAGTCCTACTGGAGACAAGAAATGTTTTAATTTCATGGGAAAAGCATTAAAAAGTGACATTTGTAATTTAATGCTAAATGCTTTTTGCTTTTTTAAATCCAGAGATCAAAGCACATTGAAGGTTGGGTGTGTGTGCGTGTGTTTTGAGTGAGGTTGATGGTGGCAGCCTTTATTTACATTTTGTAATAAATTTTATTTCTTTATATTGTCTTTTTTTGGGGTGGGGGGAGTGCTAGGGATTGAACCCGGGGCCTTGTGCTTGCAAGGCAAACCCTCTACCAACTGAGCTATATCCCCAGCCCTATTTCTTTATATTGTGTCCCACCAGTTATTTTAGATTCGTACTTAGCACACAAACCTCTTTAGAGGATGGCTGGGTATCAGCTTGCAGTAGAACGTGGTGGGGTGCCTTTTCTAAGACTTATTCCATTTTTCCTGTCTTGGCTTAGTGACTATTTCTGCTTAATTTAATCTGTGACTTAATGAAACTACTCCAGTTAGGTGACAGGAGTCAGTCTTAGATCTCTGTTACTTAATGCCTAATCAACCTGGTAGGAAAAAGGAGCATTTAGATTTTCTGGAAAATTCTAAATAGACCTAAAATTTAATTTCTTTAAAATAAAGAACAAAGTTTTCAAGATTTGATGGTTTTAAAATTTTTTCACTAATCTCTTTTTGTTCTTTTTTTTTTTCTGTATGTTTGTGTTGGTTATACAGAACAATGGGTTTCATTGTGGTACATGCGAACAACACACTTGGATCATATCCATCTTACCCTCCCCTCCACCCCTCCCCTCCTTCCCAATAATCTTTCTATTAATCTCCCTTAAAAATATGGACGCTTCATGGATTTGCAAGTCTTCCTTGTGCAGGGCCTATGCTAATCTTCTCTGGATCATTCCAATTTTAGTATATGTGCTGCTACAGCAAGCACTCACTAATCTTTTAAAAATAGTTAATCTAGAGTCTTTGATGACTATGACATCATTAGCATAAAAGGGATATCTACTCCCCCCATGGGTCCCTCTTTATCATTTTTCATTTTAAGTTACCTATTCTTAGATATTTGATTATAATTACTTGTCTAAAGGGAAATCCCCTCTCCCCCCTGTTATTTGAATGAACTGGATTTTTTTCACCAAATATATATATTTGACATGAGCTTCATCAACATGTATGAAATACTTTGATTTTTAAAAACTTTTATTAGATATTTATCCATGAATATTTATTGATTTAAAGGTCAGATAATTCTAACTTAAAAACTACAGTCCAAGAACATTGGCAATTTTTCTTACACTACACACACACACACACACACACACACACACACATTCCCACACGTGCATGTTTGTATTTAAAATTAAAATAGATTCTTAGAGTTTATATTTTCAAAGGCTTGTTACCATTATAACCACCAACCTATAAAATAAGGGAAGAACCTAATTTATTATTTTTCTAACTTTCCTTGCTGTTATAACCCATGTGACATTAGCTATCAAGCCCCCAGTGCCTTCCATTGTGAATGGATGAAGACCTAAATCTGCATTGTGGGGTTGGGTTGGGAAGACCCTGGGAGGTGGCCCTTGAGAGGTGACCGTGACATAGACTACTTGGCTTTGCCCAATTGCTGTGGGGTAAGTGTGTTGAATGATTACCTGATTAGAAATTTATTGGAGGGTTTTCTACAGGAAGCAGGGTGCTGAGCTCAGAGATATACCACTGAGGTCTCTTCCAGTAGTGAGTCAATGGAAGTCATATGGTGAAACTGGATTGTAAGTATTTCCAACCCAAGGCTTGCAATTCTTTTTCAGATGAGAAGGAATATGGAGGTATGATCATAGGTGGTAATTTGATCTCAGGTGTCTCAAGGCAGAGAAGGAGTACAGGAAGCAGCTCTGATAACTATAGAGAACCCTACCAAAGTCTCCATGCTTTGGAAAGGCTGTAAAGAGTCACCATACCCATCAGACCAAGCTGGCAGGGCTGCAGAAGCCCACTATGCTAGAAAATAGCATAGGTGTGAAGGACAAGGTTTGCTATAGCTCCCACAGTGACCAGCATGTGCAGTGGCTGCTGGATCTTCTAATAGGCACACATCTGTCCATCCATCAACCACAAGTGACTCAGATTGCCTGGCTGCCGAAAACAGATTCTTAGAATTATTACCCAGGACCCTGGACTTCAGGCTTATGAGTTTTAGGATTAATCCAGATAAAATTGATGATTTTGTTTGCTTGTTTTATTGCCATAGTTATCTTGGTTAGCTATTTATTTTCTTTTCATATTTTCTCCCTTCTTCTTTACATTCTCTCTACCTCCTTTTCCTCTTCTCCGCAATCTAGGAAGCAGGGTGCTTGAAAAAGAGTGTACTTATGGAAGAAGAAAATCTTTTCAGCAGGAAGATCTGCAGGGGCAGGATATTATATGGTGTTTTGTGCACCTCAGCAGTGACAAAACGGTGGAGCTATCAGAAAGTGACATGAATGTGCACTGTCAGTTTACTTGGTTGAATAAGTTTAGGTTCCTTAACAAGTACCAGTGAGTGAATATCTTCAGAAGGGGATATTGAGGAGGAGGGAGTGCTTTGGAAATACCTTGAGAGCAGAGGGAATCAAACTGGGTCCTGGCTGTGTCATTGACACATGAAGGAATCGTGGTAATGGCTATTTATCCTCAGAGCCTGGGAGAAGTGCTTCACAAATTCGCCCACTGCATAGGGCTGCTGTGAGGAGCACAGGAGTGCTATGGTTAATTTTTTGTGTCAACATGGCTGCCTGGATGCTTGGCCAGCATTCTGGGTTTGCGTAGAGTTGTAGATGAGATTGACATTTCAGTTGGTAGGCTTTGAATCAAGACGATTGCCCTCTGTAAAGTGGGTGGGTCTCGTCCCATAGGGCCTGAATAGGACAAAAAAGGATTCTCCAAAGTCAGCCTTCATCTGCACCATTTCTTCTTCCACATTTTATGGCAGACTGCCTTTGAACTTGACCTGTAATTTTGGTTCTCTGGGGTCTCCACCTGCAGATTTTGGACTTGACAGCAATTTCCTGATAATGAATCTCTGATGATCTCCCCTTGGTTCTGTTTCTCTTGGAGAATGCCGACTGAGGTCATGTTATTACCCTTACTTCACAGATAGGGAAACTGAGGCTCAGAGGGGCCACCTAGCCGGCCTGTGGAAGAGACAGGATTCAAGTCCAGTGATGCCTGGCTTCAGAGCCTGAGTGTGCCCTTGCTTTTCTCTTCCGCTTCCTGGAAAAGTGAAGTATGAGAGAAGTGACAACTTCAGAATTACGCAGTCGGTCAATCTGGTCTTTGGGTTCTGACCAGCAGTTCTGGCTTCGACTGCATCTGACAATTTCTATCATGGTCCTTTGTTCTTGCCTTCAATTGGGAGGTGCAGGAGGTACTGCTTCAGTAAGGGCTTCCGCAGTGGAAAGTAGCAGGGAGCCAGTCCTTCCCTGATGGATAAGGGTCATGTGCTGAGGGACTGCAGAGCCACCCCTTTATCCTCTGTATAAATGAATGGTTGAAGTGGCGCCTGGGCATTTCAGCAATACCTGTGCCCTCTGTGAGGTTATCAGCCAAACAGTTTATTTGGTTTTCAAATCAAGACATCTGTAAAAACCGATTTGTCAAACTAATAAATTCAATTCTGAGTCACAAAGCCCGGCAAGAGGATTGGAGCTTTGAAATCTTATTTTTAAATGCTTCATCTCCAGCCCTGAAAGGAAAAGCCCTTTCCGCCCCCTCAGGGGCGAGATTGTCTCATTCTTCTGATTCATATTCATCTTTCAAGATACAAGGTTTTTCATAGTTCTTTTGCTTTTGAAAGTGGGCGTCTTTTTTTTTTTTTATCTCAGATTTAAACAATAACTTCATATCCCCAGTGCTTGACTGTTTCTGGAAATCTATTTAAATTTCACAAAACAAGTTACCAAAGCATGCAGACTTACACAATTTCCATTTTAATGGTATCATCTCTACCTGAAATTTGGATTTAGATGAATATAGGCCAATGCCTGGAACATTCTGAATTTAACACTGCTCCTTTGTGGAAGGGGAGCCTATTTGACAAAATAACGTTTTAATTCAGGTTAACTTTAGGACTATGAAGAACAAATATAAAAGTTACCCACTTCCCTAGTGCTTTGGATTTGTTAGAAAAATAAACAGAATCACGAATTGCCTGAGTGAAGCAAACAACAAGAAATTCACTTGGGGTAAAGCTTGTGAGTCCTGTGAGACCTCAAGAAGAGGCTGAGCCATCAGTTACCGGTGGGCTCTGCGGCGTTTTTCTGGCCTCATTGGCCATACTTAAAATGCTATTGAGTTATTCTTAACCCACACCACGGGCTCAGCTCTTCTTCCTCACTCCTTTAAAGTATGCTGCTGCTTGGCTGTAAGCCGCTTTATATTAGGGAACAATTTTCTTTTCAGAAATATGTTAGTGATTTTGAGAGAGCTCTTGCTTTTTTACTTTGCTGGGGCCTCATGGACAGTAGGCATATGATGGAATTTGCATTCCATTCAACCACATCCTGGCAGCCTTTAAGATAAAGCTTTCAGATTCTCTGACCCTCGGTCTTCTTACCTCTGCAGTAGGTATAAACAGTACCTCCCAGGATGGTCCTAAGTAATGAGTAAGTTGGTGCTTGCAGAGCCTTGGTAGTCTCCATGACAGGCACTCAATACCTCACAAAACACCTTCATGTACATTGTCTCATTTTACACTTACAATATGCCTATCGATCGGTGATCACTATGCCCATATAGAGGTAATCCCCTTCCATCATTACTTTCTTTCTCCTTTTTTTCTTTCTATATTCTTTTTTTTTTTTTGCCTCTCTCTCTCTGTTTCTTTCTCTCTTTTTCTTTCTTTCTTTCTTTCTTTCTTTCTTTCTTTCTCTTTCTTTCTTCATTACTGGCTTAATAGAGTGAGGATCAATAGCACGCTTCCACCATGCCTTTCAAATTACTAATAAAACCTATGCACTGAGTTTACTCTTCTTTAGACGAAAAGATAAACTAAATAAGTCAGTACAAGCACAAAGGCTAAAGAATTTAATGCCATAGTGAATAGACTGAGTTTGGGATGAAGCAGCTATAAACACTCAAACAAAATTATATCTGTATGTATATGTATATGTATATGTATATATATACACACACAATATGACATATATATGTCATACTGTTTATATAATTATACATAATCTATATATAGTAGCAGATCAGTATAACATTCCAGCTTTTCGATTTCTATTATTTCTATGATTTCTTTCTTTCTAAATCCTTTAATTAGGATAAGAACATGGATCCCTTGAAGGAAAAGTCATCAGCTCTTCATTTTCTTTAAATAAAGAAATAATTTTCTTTATCTAGAAAGGTAACAGCAAGGGACAGAGCATTATGCAAGTGAAACTAGCTCTAAAGATCTAGAGTGTTCTTGTGAGCTTTCAGATATTGCTCTGTGTGTGTGTGTGTGTGTGTGTGTGTGTGTGTTACTAGGGATCACACCCAAGGACATTCTACCTGTGAGCTGCATCCCAGTCCTTTCTATTTTTTACTTTGAGACATTCAGACAGGATCTTGCTAAGTTTCCCAGGCTGGTCTTGAACTTGTGATCGTCCAGCCTCAGCCTCTGCAGTAGCTGGGATGATAGGTGTGTGCTATTGAACCAGGCAGGATTTCACTTTTAATCAGTTTAAATTCAGTTAAATTTTCAATTTCTTCCCTTGAATTGTCCCTGTCTATCAGGGCGCATGCCTCTATGTTCACTCTTCCACTGTATCCTTTGGTAAGTATGGGTTCCTCGGGTATTGACCCTAAAGCCCATCTCTGATTTCACTCCATATCCCAGTTGTGACTGCTCTCCTCCTTGGCGACTTGCACCCTACCAATGCACTTGACGGGATTCCCCTGAAGATTTCTACAGCTCTTTTCCTGTAAATCTTCCCTGCAATTCCTTATCACCCCCCATGTCTCCTCCAATCTGATCTCCTGAACTCTGGGGACTTCTCTGTTTGGCAAGACCACAATGCTTGTGTGGGATCCTCTTTACCACTTCATGGTTCAGTGTACCTCCGGAGAGCCAAGAAAATCAAGGGACTTACCTTGTGCATTTCACTTCTTTCAGGGATCAGTGTCTTCAAGCATTGTGCCCCAATACCTCAGAGCAGTGAATATGTCTATTTATATTTTTATGTTTCTTATAATTTGTCTAGTGATATAGTTATTTAAGATGTGAAGGTGAATCCAATACCTAACATACTCCATTATGTCTGGGAATAGAATCTGTATGTTCTAGAATGTTCCCTAGCTCTGTCCATTATAAGGACCTAAAATAAATGACATTCCAATAACAGTGTATCCAGATCCTAATTTGTTATCTTTTCTTCCATAAAAGATAACATAACAGTAGCAACAAAACCAGGGTTTCTTGGAGAAATGCTAGATTCCAGACCCAGGCAAAGTGCAAAGTGAGTCTGGAACACCTGGTGTCGGCTTGAAGGAAGGAAGTGCTCAAAAACTAATGGAATACGTCAAAAGGACACAGAAACTAGTTTAAAGGTTCCCATTGGATGCATTTGGGGCAATCTGAGCTTCAGAGAAAATAGTGAGAAATATAAAATTACCATTTTTCAACAACCAATGACTCCAGCAACTTCGTCAATGAATGCTAAAACCACTGAGTGAACATTGACAGGCAACAGGGCAGTCACACATTTTCAAAGTGTCATACCACAGATTATCAGTTAATTGCAAATGGAAAGCGTACCTTTTTAACAGAGAGACCTGGTAGATGCTACTTTTACCAAGTAATCATAGGGTACCATCAGCCAAACACAACAACAAAAAACAGAACATATTAGTGCCTCCTTACTCTAAAGCATTAAGAGGGACACCATGTCACCTAAGTAGTTGCCAAAAACATTTAGTTTGAATATAATCCTGAGAAAGGAAATACAGGATGCAAGGTGTTCTTTAAGAAGACTTGACTGACTGACTTACTTACTTTCTTTCTTTCTCTCTCTCTCTCTTTCTTTCTTTCTTTCTTTCTTCTTTCTTTTTTTCAGAACTGGGAATTGAACATGGGGGGGTTCTACCAAGGAGCCACACCCCCAGACCTTTTAAATTTTTATTTAGAGACATGGTCTCCTTAAGTTACTTAGGGCCTCACTAAGTTTCTGAGGCTGGCCTTGAACTTGTGATCCTCCTGTCTCAGCCCCCCAGTTTGCTGAGATTATAGGCATATGCCACCATGCTCAGCTTGACTGAAAACATCAGGAAAAGATAGACATTTTTGGAATTATTTAGGCAAAATTGAGCATAGACTACGATATTATTGAATTAATGTAAAATTTATTCTATTTTTCCATATATTTTATTGATGCATTATAATTATATATACTGGTAGGATTTGTTGTTACATATTTGTACACGCACATGATTTAATAGTTTGGCAAATAGCATTCTCCAGTATTTCCCCTTTCTTTCCCCTTCTACCTCCCCTGGTCCCTTTCCTCTACTTTACTAAACTCCTTCAATTTTCATGAGAACTCTCTCCCCACTCTTATTGGACACTGAGTTCAGTCAGTGGGAGAATGTCCTTGCTCTTGGGACACGCATGCTGAAGTCTTTAAGGGTGAACTGGCATGATGATTATTTTCAAACACTCAGCAAGCTCAGCACTGGGTGCAGGGAGAAGTCTGGTTTCCCAGGCCTGGATCAGGGCCTGGATACCCTGGGGCTGCAGTCAGCTCTCAGAGCACACGTGCTGAGGGTGAAAGTCCAGGGAAGGTAATGCACCTCTTGCCTAGGGAAGCAGAGGCAGAGGCTACTGCCTAGGGAAAGAATAATCAATTTGATAGTTCACCAGAATCTTTCTGGAGTGACATGGAAGATGGATGGGTACCTGCAAAGTTTAAGGCAGGGACAGTGGTATGGTGCTTATTAAAATGATTTTGGAGAAATATATGGTCATAAATCAAGGCAGTAGAAATGGGTATGGAAGAGAGAGGAGAGACTTCAGCAATGATTATAGGCAACTAAAGAGTTGGAGAGTAACTGGTGGTCTCTTGGGATTTTGTGCATATATAACCAATGCAGGTAGGACTACGAGTGCCTTTTCATGATCTTATTCCCAACATTTATAAGAGGGGTTGGTGCCCAATATGGAGCTAATGAATGGAAGTGCTGGGGAAACTGAGAGAGAGTAGAGGGAGCTTAATGTCAAGTGGAGAAATCAGGGAAGACTTCTTGTAAAACATGTCACTTGAGCTGGGTGTGGTAGGACACATCTGTAATCCCAGAGACTGGGAGGCTGAGGAAGGAGGATCACAAGGTCCAGGGAGCCTCAGCAATACAGCAAGCCCTTGTCTCAAAATAACAAAACAAAAAGGTCTGGGAATGTGGGTTAGTGGTAGAGCACCCCTGGGTTCAATCCCTAGTACCAAAATAGAAAAAAGAAAAAAGGTGCACTTGAAATGTGAGTGGGATATTGATATGCCACTAGCTAGGATGTTGGTACTTCTGAGAGGTGTCATGGCATGCCGAAGGAAATCCAGGCTGCCCAGAGAACTGTATTCCAGGGCTGCTCTAGGACTTTAAAAAGGTCACATACTTGCCCAGAGCTTCTATTTCTTCCTTGTTAGAATAAGGGAGTTGAATCAAGTATCCCAAAGTTTTTTTTTCTGGCTCTAATATTCTATTTTTATTTAAATTATCTGGGACAATGTGCTCGGTCTCTAGAATGTAGACTTAATTGAATGAATGACATTTTTTTTTCATGATGTTCCTTCAGCTTAATGCAGAGAGGCAAAGCTGAATGGGACTAGGCTCTGATTCTGAGGGAAGCAAGGTTCAGAAGGTTGGACAAGCCCCAGACCAAGGGAACCCTGGTCTCCCTTCTCTCAGTCCATTCTTAATTCATGAAATCATTTCAAAGTCAGATGGCAGAAGAGTTGAACCTCATTCTGCAGTGAAAAGGCAGGGAGTAGGAATTTAACTTTTGGAAGACGGACACACAGGGATTCAAGGGAGTATGTTAATGTGATCATATACTCTGCATGTGGGTAATACCCAGTGAAAACTACAGTGTTAAAAAATTGAATTTTTAAAATAGAAATTTTTAAACTAATTGATTTTTAAAAAAAATTTTTTTTTGGAACCAGGGATTGAACTCAGGGACACCTGGCCACTGAGCCACATCCCCAGCCCTATTTTGTATTTTATTTAGAGACAGGGTCTCACTGAGTTGCTTAGGGCCTCACTAAGTTGCTGAGGCTGGCTTTGAACTCGCAATCCTCCTGACTCAGCCTCCCAAGTCGCTTGGATTACAGGCGTGTGCCACCATGCCTGGCAAACTAATTGATTTTAATTGGCAAAATTGCCAGCATATATATAAAGCAAAACAACATGCTTTTTAAAAATATTTTTTTATTTGTTCTTTTTAGTTATACATGACAGTAGAGTGTGTTGTGGCCTATTCTACATACATAGGGTTTAACTTCCCATTCTTGTGGTTGTACATGATGTGGGGCTACATTGACTGTATATTCATATAATGTTTTGACACATGTATACATTGCAGAATAGCTAAAACAAGATGACTAGCATATGCATTACCTCTTGTACTTATATTTTTTGTGGTAAGCACACTTAGAATCTACTTGCTTAGCAATTTTCAAGTATGTAATACATTATTGTCCATGGAAATCACCATGTTGTGCAGTGAATCTCTCAAACTTCCTTCATCTGTCTGACTGAAGCTTTGTATTTGTTGAACATCTTCTTCCCAGTTCCCCCACCCTCCAGCCCTGGACCACCATTCTGTCCCCTGCTTTTTGTAGATTCCACATGTACACGAGATTATGCAATGTTTGCCTGTCTGTGCTTGGCATATTTTACTTAACATAATGCCCACCAGGTTCATCTATGTTGTCATAAATGATGGGTTTTCTTCTTTTTAGAGACTAAACAGTGTTCTGTTGTGGGCACATGCTACATTTTCTCTATCCGTTCATCTACCAGTGGATTCTAAGGTTGATTCCACATACCGACTTTTGTGAATTATGCTGCAATAACCATGGGAATGCAAATATCTCTTCAGCATACTGACTGCATTTCCTTTGGATCTATACCCAGTGGGATTGCTGGATCATATGGTAGTACTATTTTTAACTTTTTGAGAAACCCCCATCCTGATTTTCATAATGACTGTATTAATTTACATCCCCACTGAAGCATCCCAGGGTTTCCTTTCCTCCACATCCTTGCCAACACTTGCTATCGTTTGTCTTTTTTATAATTATCATTCAAACAGGTGATGTGATATCTCATGGTTTCAATTTGCATTTCCCTCATGATTAGCAGCATTGAGAACTGTTGGCCTCACATATGACTTCTTTGAGAAATGTCTATTCAGGTCCTTGGCTCACTTTTGATTTGGTTATTTCCTTATTATTATTGCTATTGAAGCTTCTGAATTCTTTACATATTTTGGATAGTAACCCCCTATTAGTGGATGTTTGGCAAATATTTTGGAATGTTAAATGATCTAAGAAAATAGTTAAAAGTCACTGTGACCTATCCACTATTATCAGGAGCAGATGAAATCAACTATGGCGACACTTGAGAATCAGGGTAGCTGGAGTGGCTCTTAAAGTGGGGGTGCTGCCTGATGAAGCGCTGCCCACATAACATCAGTCACTGCTTTGATTTGAATTAGTCTATTATTCGGCCATTCGTTTTGCTCTCAGAAGTTTCTGGAGGTTTTAGAGTTAAACAGTATTGGTATTTTTTCTAATGTATTCATTTCTTTCATTCCTTTATCTTTTCCTTTTTTTAGTTCTGGAATAATTGCTTTCTGAAGGGAAAAATGTCAAGGAGTATTAAGGGATGAGATTTTGATTACTGAATGATTTAAGTGATGTAATACATATAAGAAACGTTACTATATTAAGAATCTCTGGGGAGCCCTCTCGCCTTCTCTGGCCTTTGTTCAAAACAAGAAATGAAAAGGTCTTACATGATCAAACCAGATCTCTCAGGGCGAATAACATCTATAAAAATATTTTCCTGTATTGGAGAAGAGGCTATCAAAGGCAGGGGAGAAGGAAAAAAAAAAACGGTTGAAATATTGCTAGGACATGGACATTGGATGAAAAGGAGGCCAAATGCCCTTAACCGTTCCTGCTATAGAATTTTTTCCCATTGTCAAAGAAGGTCAGCCTGGCTCTGAGTTAAATCTGATTTTAGTGGTGGAATTCTGATTGTGGACCAGTTACTGTACTAGTGCACAAAGTGCAAGTTTAATGAGACAAATAATTGATTTTCCATCATCACGTTAAGTTAACTTTCCTCGGTGGTATGCCCAGAATTAGCCCTAACCTCATAGCAACTGTTTGAAAATGTTATCGTTTGCAGTAACCTAGGCAAGATCATGAATGGAGAACAACCAAGGAGCCTTCCCAACAATGAGTCATGGCAGCTTGTGCCTTCCCTCCCATGTTTGATTTCCTGCTCCCTCAGGTGTGGGGAGTGCTTGCTGACCACCTCTGCCTCTCTTTTGTCAGAAGTCTACTCCTCCTGCTATATGGTCCAGATGGGAATTCCAAACACTGACTGACATTTTTTTTTTTTTTAATCAGAAGGGTTATTTAGATCAAAAACAAGAAAAAAGACCTTTAGATGTTCAAATAGATGTTTGGGAAATATTTGAGGAAGACAATTAAATGAACAGTTAGGGTTTTCTTTATTATAAGTAATAGAAAACCTCATTCATTTGATGAGAAAATTTACTATCTCCCAAAACAGGAAGGCTGAATGGCGAATCTCCAGGGTAGACAGAGCCACTGCTTAAAAGATAAACACCAGTTTTTCCATTTCTTCAATCTTCTATCCAAAGTATTAGCTTTATTTCAGTGCTGGGCACCCTTGTGGATATAAAATGACTACCATAAGCAAATGGGCCAATATCTTCCTTATTCACATCCAATAGAAGCTAGAAAGGAATAGTCCAAGCCCAGGCGAGAGTCTGGCTCATTTTAGGCAGGTCCCCATCTTGGACCAAAAATGGTAGACAAGGAAATGTCTTACATCAATATCTAAGGTGAATAAATCAAGCTCCTGTTTTGGAATTGGGAGTGAGGAGGATAAGAAAACAAAGCCAAATTCTTCTTAGGACAAAGGAGGAAGGGGTGTTAGGTCTGCAAAAAACTATCATAGACGGTGTTTGCTAGCAAAATACGCAAAATTATTCACACCTATGGTAAACCTTACTCCCACCAGTGGAAAGGACAGACCCATTCACTTACAAAATCCTTTGTTGAGCTGGGTTTGGCAGTGTATGCATGTAAACCCAGCAACTCAGGAGGCTGAGACAAGAGGATTGCAAGTTCAAGGCCAGCCTCAGCAATTTAATGAGGCCCTGTCTCATAATAAAAAGTAACAATAAACAAAAAGGGCCGGGATGTACCTCTGTAGTGAAGCATTCCTGGGCTGAATCCCTAGTACCACCAACAACAGCAAAAAAGTTAATAACAAAATTTTTGAGCACGTAGGTGCCAGGCACTCTCCGGGGTTCTCAGGACACAGAGTTCAATAAGCCAGTCCCTGCTCTAAAGGAACTTAGCGTTAGGAATTCCCAGGGGAATATGAGTTTCTGTTCATTTGCTACTTCAAAGAACAGCTGCACCTGCCCAGGCAAGAGCGAAAGAAGGCCTGGCATGTGGGAAATGTGGTGAAGAGACATGTTTGAGAGGTTTCTGGCGAGAATAAGCCACAGGATTTGATGCCTGAAAAACATGATGCTGAGGTCCAGTCTGATTCCCTGTCCTGCTTGATGCTCCTGTCCTTGACTAAGAAAAACAAAAGAGACTGGGCCTGGCAAGGTGGTGTCAGAGTCAGAACTTTCTCCAGTTGTCCTTGTTCCCTTCCTATGGTGTGTTCTCCTTTGCATGCTTATATATTTGATCAATGTGAAAAATAATAAATTTGTACAAATCTGACTATGTTATCAAATCAGAGCTTCTGGTTCGCATCCTTTCTATGATTTATAAATGATTTTTGATTACATGTGAGATACATGAGTAATCTGAATGGGATAGAAAAGAGAGGGTTAAAGGATCATTAATGCTGAATGGATTTCTGCTGGGACAGTGACATTGTCTGTAGGTGAGGAAAGAACTCCTTGACCATTGAAAGGAAGGACTTATTGAGGTGGAGGAATGAAACTAAAGATATCACAGGGGCAGGGTGATCCTTTCTGAGGCCTTGTGGAGAGGGACTATTGTATTTCATTTCTACACCATCCTTTTATGCTCTTTTAGGTGATTTGTGGTGGGAATCTGTAAAATGCTGTTCTCAGGTCCTTTGCTCGTTGGATTCCTGTTTAGATCCATTAATAGGAAGTATCAGCAGGAGATAAGAGGCCAGGAAATGGGGAGAGGCGAGTTCTTCCTCTTTTCCTTCTACCTCTGACTTCTTTACTTCTTTATCTGGAAGCATCTCCTCCAAGCTCCAGGCTCTGAGGCAACAGAGCCTCTTCTGCCCTTTCCCATTTCCCCAGCCCCAGGGGTCCCTGGTTTGTCACCTCTTCTTCCTAATGCTTCCTGTTCTCCAGATCCATGTGAGGAGATCAGCAAATGGAGAATAGTGGATGCTATTATTTTTCCAACTCCCCACTGAGAGGGGGGACTTCAACATGCTCACTGCACTGGGTGGAGGTGCAGCTGCAGTTGTGTATTCAAGCATGCTGTGCATAATTAATTTATCAAGATAATATTGCACAACTTTACAAAGTCCTTCTGCTTCTAAATTCCCAGCTTAAAGAGCCATTTAGGCCATGTGATAGGGGACAGCAAACCTCAAACCCCAGCAGGCTGCACACTGCCCAGGCAGCATGTGGATTGAAGTCTGGGATGGCCTGTGAGTGACCACCCAAAGGACTCATGTTGCAAAATCACTTTCCACCAGGGCACATCTACCAAAATAGTTTTCAGATAAAATACAATTAATACCACAAGCCAATGCCAGGTTTTTACAAGTTTATTGTAACCATCTGCATCCTAGTCATGATTCTAGGTTCTGCCTCTGTCACCTCCTTCTCCTCTGAAGTTTTTCTACAACCAATCAATGGCTGCAGAGATTCTCCATCCCAGTGCTCAGGGTTCCAGTGTGGCTTGAATTGTCCAAGGTTCCTCAAGAAAGCAATTAACTCATGACCTACTTCTCCACAGGTTTATCTAGAACACTTTAAAAATTTAAAGAAAAAACATCCAGTTTTTGTATGAAAATTGCAGTTAAATAATGTTTCTCATCTTTCAGAGGATATTTTTATATTTCATTTTACTCATTCCTGGGAAGCAAAGTGAATCATTTAGTAATAGGTGTCCCTGAAGACTTTGGGACTGTGGGTGGCACAATCAGATCTAGAAAGAGGCACATGATCACGCTGGGTGGTCAGGTCAGTGGAGACTCTTTCTTACTGTCCTGGTGCGTTGAGAACAGGGTAGGGCAGTGGCAGTGGGAATCTGGAGGGACACTGTGGTGTCAATACTGTGGTGGTTGAATGGTTAGGACCTGGATATGGACTGGATGAGGGGGTAATGGATGCAAGGTAGACATTTCCGGGCATCTGTGGCATTTCTCATTGTCCATGACTATGAGAAGATGATGCTAATAAAAGAAAAGGTTCAAGAAGAAAGAGAAGCTGGCTTGGGGAGGTTGAAGAGTTGGGGTTTAGACATAATCCCATAATGATAATGGAGATAAGTTCATATGTGAGATGAGATCTTACCAGATCTCATGCATTGTGTCTTTGCATGAGATTTAAAGCAAGAGAGAGACTTAGTAAAAGTATTGCAAAGTTTATTAGAAGAGAAAGAAGAAGGGTGGGGAGAAGCACTCTCAAGGGAGAGGGTGGATCCTCCCAGGTAGGAGAGGGACAGTTTTACAACTCACTTTGTGTTCCAGCCTTTATTGGGGTAGTAGGGAGATTTTTAGAAAGTCCTGTCCAAGCACCAACTTTCAGCTCTAGATGGACAGACATTAGCTAACAGTTTAAGTGCACTCTTGTCATCTTGGCCTGGCTGATTAGAACAGGTTTTGTAGAATTTGTGGTCAGTAGGCTCCATCTTTGTTATCCTGCTTTCCTAGGTCAGGAATCTCTGGTCTGTGTTGTTGGTGAAGGATCTTGCTTAAGATTCTTAGCAATTAGACCCTTCTGAGCAAACATATCTCCGTCCTCCCCTGAATTTATCCATCTTCCTCCTGTTGTAAGAATAATGGTTTACAGGGCTGAGATCAGGTAGGGGTCCTGAAATAGCCATCTCGTTGGACCTTGCAGTGTCATTGAGGCAGGGCACTGATTTGTTCTGCACTTAGTATTTTCTTCAACTCCCAACCCACTGCTCATGTCTGTTACCTGCAGTAAAACACCCAGGTGTGGGCATCTGGTGGAGTCATTGATGAGGCATCAGAAGTTAGGGACAAGTTTGAAACTTAGGATACAAACATGGGCTCACCTGCTTCAAAGTAATTGTTGAAGTTCTGGGGAAGAGTGAGATGGAAAATCACAGCCTGGAACAGGGCAGGGGAAGTGACTTCTACAAACCAGCATAGGATGGAGAACTTGGGGAGCCTTGCTCTGCAAGCACGAAGCCAAGCCATCCTGCTTGCTGGTGTCACTGCTGGTGTCACTCCTTACGATGAACAAAGGTATTTATTCTCCTTGGTTCACAATGATTTAAAAATTAACAATACCTGGATCCTTACTACAGCTTTACATGCTTAACTTCATACCAAAAAACCATGCAAAGTTAGGTAATATTTTTGCAAGATGATATTAGCAGTAGTAATTAGAGGGTTCAGTAATATTTTTAGAAAAGATAAACATTCTGCCCTTATGCATACAAAGGAAAACCCAATCAATGCCAGAAATTTGGAATCTATAAAAAGCCAAATGGACCCTCTCTAAAATATGACTTACTCAGAAGAAAAACAGACCAAGACATGGATTGAGACAGAATTTTTGTCTTCTGACCCAGGTGTGACTCTGCACAGGTTATGTTCATCTGCAAGCACTGTTTGGGGAGAAAGATGTGGAGTTCAAGAGCCCCCGCCCAC
The DNA here is from genome assembly GCA_020662805.1 of Glaucomys volans. Lineage (NCBI taxonomy): Eukaryota > Metazoa > Chordata > Mammalia > Rodentia > Sciuridae > Glaucomys > Glaucomys volans. The sequence goes on along the minus strand of JAJEJO010000177.1, from coordinate 21,664 downwards.
GGGCTTCTATACTTGGTACCTGGAATTCCGCATGTCCTCTTCTCCAGCACTTTCTCCACCTCAGCACTAGTGACATTTTGGGTTGGATCATTCTTTGTGGGAGGCCCACTGGTGAAGTATGGGATGTTTTGCAGCATCTCTGCCCTGTGCTTTAGACGCCAGTTGCCCCCTTTCTCCCTCTGAGTTGTGATAACTGAAAATGTCTATAGATATTGCCAAATGTTTCCCTAAAGGCAAAGTCACCCCTGGTTCAGAACAACTACCTTAAAGATAAACATCACTGGGAACTGTTATCAGCCTCTGTGAAGAGCGAGCCATAGAGGCCTGAATTGGCCAAAGTGATGGGAGACTGAACAACAGTCCTGGGCTCCTCTGGAAGAGTTTATAGGGGCTCCTCACAGAGAAGGTAACAAGGACAAAGAGCCAGGAGGGCTGAGGATAAAGGGAGAACCACATGTATTGCCAAGGATGTGTGCTGTGTTAGGACTTTAACCAGCCTGCAGTGACCTAACTCATAGCTGGTTACATCCTGCGACATACTTATAGACAATGCTGTAGTGTGTGTGGTGAGTGTCATGGGCTGTGTTTACCACACCTCAGCTTGCTTTGGGTGGACTGGGGGGCATCTCCCGGCTCATTAGGGTAGCACTAGCACATTTCACTGAAGCATGGACAATACCCTCCATGAAAAGGCAGATATGGAAATCGGAGGTAGGAAGGAGTGCACTGTGTATGTGCCACAGACGTGCAGTTAGAATCCATCTCTGCCCTTCCTCACCTTGAGTGTAGGCAAGGTGGTTCGCCTCTCCATGCCTCAGTTTCCTTGTCTGAACATGTGAAGGTAATAATACCACATGTAGTTTTAAAAATTTAATTATTTTCAAGTCGGGGCCTTAAACTCTTACAGGATTTTTTTTTTCAGTGAGGGTTAAGTGGATTGATATGTAAAGCAATAAGGATGGTACTGTAGTACTGAGAGCATAGTATTATTACTAGAGTAGAGGAACAAAGGTCTTATTGTGCACTAGATATGGCTATACACCCAGATACCACTAGAAGCAACAAGTGAGTTAAGTAAAATAGCTAAACTCAAATTAATCTAAAAAAGCAAAACATTTTCTTATAATTCAGCAATAACCAGTGTTATAGGCTGAATTCTTTCTTCCCTAACTGGTATGTTGATATCTAACTCCCAATACCTAAAAGTAGGGAAATAGTTTTGAAGCTGGATAATGGGTAGAGTTTGGAAGAATTATGAAGAGTATGTTAGAGAAAGCCTAGTTGCCTTGAGGAGACTGTGGTTGGATGTATGGATGATGAGGTTCCTCTGGTGAGGCCTCAGACAACAGGGGGAGGGTGGTCCATGCTATGGAGTGGCGAGGAAGTGGGTTGAATTGTGTTCCAATGTTTTGTGGAAGGTGGAACTACAGAGCGATGAACTTGGACCTTTATCTGAGGAGATTTCAAGCTAGGTGTTATAACTGAGGCCTGTTTTATCCTTTCTGTTTATGGTAAAAATGTGAGATGAGAGAGATAAATTGAAGAAGGATTTGTGAAATGAAAAGTTACCAGAACTTGAAGATTTGGAACATTCACAGCCTGTCCATATTAAAAAAGAAGAATGTTGTTCTGGAGAGAACAGGAAGGGTGTGACTGGACAACCATTTGATAAAGAAATCATGAGTGTGACTCACAGATCCAATCTATCATCTCAGCAGAAATGTTGCCTGCCCCCCAATGGGGACAAGAACAGAATGAAATAAGTCTGTCTGACTTCTAGAATTGCTACAGATGAGTCAACAGACTTATCTGACTGCAGACATTCATCATCCCTAGGGAAAAGGGAAGAGTGGCCTCCAATGTGATTCAGAGATTGCCAGAGCTACCGTTGCCACCATGAGCCCAAAGGGCACAGTCCAGGAGGGCAGAGTTGCCTTCTTGGTGGTTCCAGAGTATGGGGTCCCCTCCCCTTTGTCACAGAATCACCTTCTTGCTTTTAGTGAGTCACATTGCTTCCTCCATGCTGAAGGGGTGATGCCATTGTTCTGTAGGGCCCAGAGGCTGGGGAGGTCACCATGGTGCTCCTGGAGGACACAGAACGGAGCCAGAGAGGAACACTATCAGGTTTAAAATTCAGTGGAATTGACCTTGGTTTAGACCTGCTTGAATCTCTTTCTTCATTCTGGGATGGGAACTTCTCTTCAATGCCTGTCCCACCATTGTGTGTTGGAAGTAGACAACTTGTCCACTTTTACAAGTTTACAGCTGGAGAGGAATTTCACCTCAGGATGAGTCATACCTCCTCTCTCACCCATACTGATTTAGATAATATTTAGATGAGATTTTGAATTCTAATTTGATCCTCAGCTGTGCTAAGACTTTTATGACTCGCAGTGGGGAAAATACATCTTGCATATAAAAACATGAATTTTAGAATCCAGAGGGCAAAACATTATAGGTTGAGTTATTTCATCCTTTGAGTTCATGTTGAAGTGCTAGCCCATACTACTTCAGAATGTGACTGAATTTGAAGTTAGAGCCTTTAAAATGAAAACTAAGGTACAATGAGGTAATGTTGGGCCAGAGTCCAATATGGCGCATGTCCTAGAAGAGATGGGAACACAGACAACACCTATGCTGAGAGTGAGGATATGAGGGCACTGTGAGAAGCCAGCCTCCTACAAACCAATGAGAGAGACCTCATGAGAAATCACATCTGCCAACACCTTGATCTTGGACTTCCAACCTCCAGGATGGCAAGAAAATTAATTTCTGTTGTTTTAGCTCTTCTGTATGTGGTGTTTTGTTCTAGCAAACCAACACGACCAGTTAGAAAATGCAATAGGATACTACTAATAAAATAACCATTAGTTCTGGATTATCAGAGCGATGCTGTTAAGGGCAGAACATGGTTTGTCTTGAATTTGGGGTCTCACATGGTCACTTAAGCTACTGTGATGTCCAAGTGTTCATGCAAACAGTTCATCAACTTTTGATATTTTTCCTTCTCCCAAGAGAGGATGAGAGCTCCTCTGAGAAACCCCACTTTCACACTGTCACCCCCGAGTTGTTCTGCATAGGGGACTGCTGTTGCACAATCTCTCCTCTAGGGAAGATAGCTTTCTTTCCCTCCCATTTGCAAAAGTCCAAGGACCAGATGAGGATTCTTCTCAGAACAAAGGAGAGCTTTCTCAGCATCAAAGAAGAGCTGAAATCTCAGCACAGGGAGAAGTTGGGGTAGAGAAAAACAAAACAATAAAGAGCTTCCTTAAAAATGTTATTAATTCCTTCCATCAACAGAAGGCTCCTACATCTTGGTATCTGAGTTTTAGACAGATTTTTGGTCACTGTAGCTGTGGGACCTCATGGCCTGATGGGTTGTGCATACATTGAATGAATCTCTCTCCTGACTCCAGTGTGTAAGAATATAGCATTTCTTTAAAGGAAAAACAAAATCCAAAGATTGAAAAAGCAAGCAGGCACTAAGCTTAGTTATTAGCTGAATAATGGAAGAATTTACCCATGTCTCCATGGAGGGAAGAAGTCAGGATTGTTTCTGGCTGGGAAGTTTGGAACTGGCTTATATGAATCAGGTTTTGACCCTTTCAGGTTGGCCAGGCCAAATCATTACCTGAGTTTGTATTTTGTTTATAACAAGTTCGCCTGTTTATTGGATAGGAAGGAGTCTTTAATTAGGCCCAATGAGACACTGGTATAGTGGATAGATGGAAGGTCTTAGTTGTTTCCATTTAGGGTTCAGTTCATGGTTGTTTATCATTATTGGCTGATTAGAACCAGCTCTTATAAAACATCATCCATTTCAGTTTCTCCTAACCAAGTGAAAAAAAAATTTAATGTGGCTGGTGGGAAATATGGGCCCAGTAATCATTACCACTTAGTTTCTTCTTGGTTTTGTCCCTCACAGAGTTTCACAGTGTCAAGGTATGTGTGTGTGTGTGAGATGGGGACAGTTCTTTGTCCACTGACGCTTTGCTATGGCACCACCTAAGAATGACATCCATTGTTTCTGCTGGCATTGTTACCTCAGAATGAAGGAGCTGGCTATTTTGTGCCTTGGACCCTGAGAGGTTATAGCATAAGGGAAGAGGTCAAAGATCTTAGTTATTGATCAGCTTGCTTGTAAGGTCACTCAAAAGTCACCCTTCCCTCTCTCAGAGTAGGCAATCTCGCACCTGAAATCCTTCAGGGACACCCTTTAAGCACACATCAATCTTGTCCCTCACCTTATAGGACATACCTAAGGTTTGATTATAAGCTATGTAGAAATAATTAGGATGTAATTGACTCTATAATTTCTTAGTTGGTTGCCCAACCACTTTCCTTTACTAGTAAAATTTTCTTAGCATTTATACTAAATGACCATTAAGTAACCAGGCCACATTTTGGAAAGCATTGATTTATGTGTAAATCCTTTCTAGGTACAGTCCTTACCAGATGTTGCAGTCAATTTGGACAATCATCTGCACCTATTTAATTCTGTCTTTCTACCCAATCTTTTTTTTTCTTTTTGGAAAATTTAAAAATTTGTTTTGACATATTTATCAATTGCTTTAAGTGAACAATTTGATAATTTCTAGTAAATTATTCACAGAATTGTGCATCATTGTAATCTAATTTTAAAAAATTTGCACACCCTCAAAGATGCTCTCTTCTTCCATCCCAGCCACCTGTCAGCACTTTAGGCCTCTACAAATTTAGGCATTTCATAGAGATGGAATCATATCATTTGTGATCTTTTGTGGCTGGTTTATTTTACTTAGCATAATGTTTTGAAGTTCATGCATGGCATAGCTATAATACTCCATCCCTTTCTATTGACAAATAGTCCATTTTATGCATATGACACATTTGATTGTGTATTCATTTAACAAAAATGTATAATTCAACTCTATATCCCTCAATCAAGCAGAGTGTTAGATACTGATCAACTGAATCCATCACACACAAGCAAATAAATGACACACCAATGGCCATGCATACTGGGGTGCAATTAGAACACAAAGGAAGGGAGAGCCATTTTTTTCTGTCTGGGTGACCTGGAAAGGGTTTCACAGAGAAGGAACATTTTTATAGGAATATGAAAATGACTTTGAATTTGCCTGTGTTCTATAGGCCTATGCTGCTTTTCTTGTGGTATCGAAAGCACAAATTAGGATGAGGAATGGGGAGAAAACTGGGGTGACTAGAGAGAGGGATGGAGGGGTTGCAGTATGGAGGTGGACTCCAGGGAAGTGACAGGAGTAAGGGTGTAAAAGTAGATTGGATTTGATTACCCTTTTCAGACTCCTTGGCCTGCAGAGATCCTAACAGCTCAATGTCACCTCCCTGTGAAACATTCCCTGAAGTGTTAGAATCAATCCCTTTCCTTCTTTGCCATGATGTGGAATAAAACCTGCTTTACAACATGCAGGAAAAGCAATGCGTTTGGGGGGGAGGTCAAAGTTGATTGTTTCCTTGAGTTTCCCTGCTGGAGATGTCAGTCAGGACTGTGTCTTCAACTCTCACCTTCCATGGCAGCTTGGCACCGGGTATTGAATGAATGCTAGAAATAGCACTTTGTTGAGAAGGCCGAGGTTCAGTCGGAGTTCTTCCCATGTTCCTTAGGTTCACCAGCTCTCTACTCTGACTTCATGGCAGCCAGGTCCAGCCTTGTCATGCTTAAAGTTCCTGTGGCAGAAGCCAAAGCAGAGCAATCCCAATGGCTTCCTGTTAATGCTGCAGTCATCACTCTTCAGACTGCCAGCCTGCTACACTGGTTGTGGCCACTTGGTTGAACCCTGTGCTCCTGCGCTTTCAAATTTGGAATTTACCATGCTACCAGGCTTCCTGTCAGCTCTTCCTCCTAGGTGAGGTCAGAACTCCCAGGCGAAGTTGTCCTTGTTTATGACACAGGGCACTGGAAGCTCATCAATGGGGAGCACCAGGCAGAGCTTCCACAGTTTTAGTTCTGCCCTTCCCAACAGGGCTGCCCTGGAAAGCATGCTGGAGAGCCCAGGGTGGGCTAGCCACACCCTGCATGATGGCATGACCCAGTGATACCACCAGCTGAGAGCTCATTTGATCCTCCACCTGCTTACGGACAGGTCACTTTCCTGGTTCTGGCCTAGACTGGGGGAAAGAGCAAGAAAAGTGACAAAGACCAACCCCATCAGGAGTGAGGGTGTGACTTTGGGATCCCTGAATGCAAAGGTTTCTTTCTGAATTTGCAAGATGGCCCGTTATGTAGGCAATTCCGCCCCTCCTCACATCCACTGCCATTCTAGGAATACCACAGAGAGAAAATATGTTGGGAACAATGAGGGAATTCATTGACAAGCTCTTTTTGCGGCAGGGCTGTCTACAGAGGCATTTTCTTCTTATTGTCTGAGAGGCTGGATTCAGGTGGAAAATTGCTGTACAATGGTTGCCTTTCAAATCCATTGTGACCTCTGGATTTGAATTTCCATCCACCAGTAACTGCATGCACATACCCATTTCTCCTAGTCTGCTGAGGAGCTGGGTGGGTGCCAAAGAGGCAGGGCATTTCCTACATTGCTGGAGGGCAGGATGTGGCTGAGGACTGGGCAGAAGGGTTGGGAATGGATTTCACCAGCCCAGAATCATGCATTTCAGTGACAGCCACTTGCTGGTACCTTGCCACTGGGTTTATCTTTCCAGCTGCTTTCACTTTCCCAGTTGTCTGGGAAATTGCTTGCTAGGCCAGCCTGCCAATGGCCTGCAAGCCAGCTCTCAGTGATTTTGGAGCTGGTGTGAGTTTGAATTACCTGTCTTTATACTACCTATGGTTTTATTCCACCTGCTTTTGTTACTCCTGGACCAAAATAAAATGAGTCCCGTTCCTGGCAAGGTGCTTCTTATCCATAAGCACCATCTTGCTTTTCCTACCTCCTGGGGCCTCATGGCAGGATGATGATGTATTGCAAGCATCTGGAGTCCTTGAGCATGTCTTTTCCCTCATGTCCCACTGGATTTTTACCTCCATATTCTCTCTCTCATATTCCCCTTTGTTATAGCCCCTGTTCCTGTCTGATACCAGGACCTTATTTCTTCTTTGCTAGCCATTTAGAAATCTGGGGCCCCTGGGAAGTCTCTGAGTCTCGTTCATTTAGGAAGACCTCTATCTGTGCCTTGTTCTTCCCCCTCTTCTTCCCAGACTGCAAGCGTGATGACTGGAGGTCCAGCAGACATGTTGTATCTTGAGGATCCCAGAATCAAATGGTCCTCTGAGGATAGAGGAGCTTAGGTGCTCATCTTTGAGGGAGTGGCCATACCAACCCTGGATTTCCACACTTCAGACTTCTAGGTGAGACAATAAAACCCTATTTGTTTAAACAGTGGCAACCAACTGTAAAATGCCACATAGAAAATTATTGACTATAACAAACAGTATAGCAATGGAGAAAATATTTTAGTCTTCATGGGCCATATGGTGTAACCGCTAGGCTCTGTCAATAGCAGCCACAGATAATCTGTAATCAGATAGGCATGGTAGTGTTCCAACAAAAATTTTTTACCAAAAGAGGCATTTCCTGGATTTGGCCTGAACCATTGTTGGTCAACCCCTAGTTTAAGCCACTATTGGTAGTTTCATTACTAGCAGCTGAACCCAACCCCTAACTATGTAGTTTGCTTTTCTAAGGCTATTGTAACAAAATAATAGCCAACTGGGTGGCTTAAACAACAGAAGCCCATTTTTTCTCACAATTCTGGAAGTCCAAGGCCAAGGTGCCCTTAGAGTTGGTTTCCTCTGAGGCCTCTCTTCTTGGCTCACAGATGGCAGCCTTCTTGCTATATTCCCACACTGGCTTTCCACTGTTCATGCACACCCCTGGTGTCTATTTTATTAGTTTCTAAATTTTCTCTTCTTATAAGAACAATAGTCTTTTTGGACTAGGGCCCATCCTAATGGTCTCACTTTAACTTACTCATCTCTCCAAATATACATTCTGAGGGTTGGGCTTCAACACAGGAACTTGGGAAGGTCACATTTCAGCTGATCACACCAATAATGTTGATTGACTTTGATATTTACTAGCTGTTTTACTTTGGGAAATTATGAAGCCTTTGTGAGTCTCAGTATTCTCATCTGCAAAATGTGAGTAAAGAAACAGATTTTGTAGAGTCCATAGGAGTATTAGTGATAGTATATATAACAAAACTCGGCCCATTATTAGAGACCCAGATCACTATTTTTCTCATATGCCAGCCCAGGACAGAGAAGGGTAGGTATAGTAATGCAGAGAGGCACCAGAAGACAAGCTGGTTTTGAGAATTATCTTGTAGCAGGAGCTCTTTGGGGGAGAACAGAGAAAAACTGTCAAAGATTACCCTTATCAAAGGTGCAGGAGAAGCCAGAATACCCACATCTCTGAAGGAAGGCATTGTTAAGGAGAAAGAGGACCAAAGATGGACTGCCCACTGCATCTAGAGTCTAACTGGCTCCACTGGTCCTTTTCTCCAGTAACTTGGATTTTGTTGGTTTTTAGTGGATAGTGAGTGGTTTCCCTTTGGGCAGGTAACAGTTACAAAAATGTCCACAGGACGGAGTTGGGATACCTGTGTCCAATTTCCCTTGGTTGTGGAAAGGGACTAATCACACACCCTGTACATCAATAGCTTCCTTGTCCATAAGTTGAGTCTTCAGGTGCAGGACTGGCAGATTGATAGAGGGTCAGAACTAGAGTCAGTCATAGAGAAAAGATCAATAGCCAAGTATCCACATCTAGTTAAGTCTAAAATTCTGCCTGACTGAGAAACAAAATGAAGAATATAATTTTTTAAAAGGAGATAATTGTTAATATCTTCTAAATCCTGCTGCAAAAGGAAGGCTGAGAATTGACTTGTAAGTAAAACCTGAGAATTGGAGCATGGCTGACGTTGGCAGGGGAGAGGTTAGTTCTTCTGGCACCACACTTTCCTTTCAAAGCATTGCGTAATCGGCTTTCTTAGAAGCAATTGAAATTCACCTCTGACCTGAATTACGAATCCCAGAAACTGGGAGTTAGCCTCCACAGTAAACTGTGAGGAAGAATCAGTGCGTTCAGAATTAGCATTTTATTTATATGTCTATTGCCAAAGCTATGAATTCGCTGGGCTACATTTATTAAGCACCTAGATATTCTTAAGGAACTCAGTTTGATGGTGCAGACAAAATAAGGGAATGAGAAGCCTCTGACTGCGTGGTGGGTGCTGGGCTGGAGGAAGAGGGGGCACAAGGACAATGCAACAGAGTCTACAGCTGACTGTGGGGGACAGTGCAGCTTTCTCCAGGGACAGTTCTGCTGGAAGCACTGATGGTGAGGGCGCTGCTGGTGCCTGCCTCCTGCTATCTGTGTGGTCACGTGCATGGCCCTATTTTAGAGCAGAAGCCTCCAGAATATTCCCTCTCTGGTCTTACCAGCATGAACTAAGGTAGCCATGTTGGTGGCCTCCTCTCCTGTCACATTTAGTATCAACACCAACCAAGTGATGCTGCTAAGGTGTGTTCTTCCCCAGTTCTTCCTCTATGGGGCAACTTGGTTTTCAGCACTGCATCCATCTTGGTTATTACAGAAAGCCAAAAAATACGACCAAAAACAAACAAAACCTGTCCCACATGTCCATGACAGTTCGATGCTTTTGACTTTCAGGAGTTGAGAAAGCAAGAGAGTCCTGAGGTTTGATCCTTCTGGCAAGATGGGGATCTTGCCAGAGTGGGTGGGGGACTGAGACGGGCAGCCTGGTCACTTGAGAGCACCTTACATGGTGGCGATGGTGGCCAACGCAAGATCCTATTTGATGGGGGGCTCTGGGGAAAAGTCGATCCCAGCAGCATCAGCTGTGTCAGTTTCCCTCCAACAATACCTCAACCATCGTCCAACCACCACGTTTCAAACACTGCTGTCAAGCACTGTGCTAGACAGAAGCTGGAATATTCACTCATTTTTATGAATATGACCTCAGTGCCCATGGGATAAATGATGAATGAGGCGGGAGTCCCTTCCCGCTGTGAACCTAGTTTCAGCCTTCTTTGTTTTGCTTTTTTCTGTGGTGCTGGGGATTGAACCCAGGGCCTTGTGCGTGCCAGGCAAGCACTCTACCAACTGAGCTATATCCCCAGCCTTCTTCAGGAGGGGAACTCCTTCCATATAAGTTGCTTAGAACTCTAGTGCAGTTCTTGTCTTATGTGCATCTGCACATATTTACCAACCTCCTTGAAGATGGTCTGTGCTCAGCGGGCGACTTGATTCTGACCCCAGAATTTCCTCATATGCATCGCTGTGCAAGATGATCTGAAGGTATTTTATACCCCCACCAATTTTTGTGGTTAAGGCAGCCATTGACCAGAGTGCTTTAGTAGAGGCTACTTCAGTGGTCTAGTTTGTTGGTGTTCCATTTGTCAGAGAAGATGACTAAAACCCTGGAAAATAATAAGGTAAGCTGAAGAGTCAGATCATGCATTGAGGAGAGAGAGATTAAAAATGCACAGTTAATACCCCCATTCAGGGGTCCACCCCCTCCCAGTGTGGATTTACTTCAGAGCATTCGTCAGAATGGGTTTGCACTTGCTGCTATAGCAAACCCTCCCGAGATCTCAGCAGCAGAACAGAGTGGCCGTTCAGTTCTAAGGACTGAAGCACGATGTCTCTGTCATTCTGAAAACACCCAGAAAGTAAAACAACAACCAAGAGCTAGGGACAGGGAAAGCTGCTGGATGTTGGTAGAGATCATGAAACAAGTGTGGACACTCCATTTGTCAAAGACCTGAAGAGAGGTCAGGTCCTTCTGGGAAGATACCAAGAGGTTCACCTTCCTGCTGTAGGAGTGACAATTTCTCTTCTCCCCCAGAGGCCTTTGCGAATTTATCTCTTTCTTATTTCCTTTGGTGTTTAGTATTTCCAAGCCATGGAACGCGCGCGCGCGCACACACACACACACACACACACACACACACACACACAGGCTAAACTTTTCTCCCAAGGCTGAAAGTATCCTAGCTGGTCTGCTTCCAGACCCAGGGGGTTTTGGAGGGGCCCCTGCCTCCCTCCCAGCGTCGCCTCAGCTCTCCACCCCCAGGAGTCTCCTGCTTTGGCCCACTCACTGGTTCAGCACATGGGCTTCCAAGGGCTCACTGCTCCCACCTCACTGGTGCACTGGGGGTTTTCACTTCCAGCCACAGGATTTCTCCAGTGGATGCCACAGCAGCTCCCTCACACCTGCAGTATGGAAGTTCAGGGGCGGTAACACCCCAGGAAAGACTCAGTTAGTGGGAGGTGGGACTGGTTGAATAAATGCTCCTGTCTCCTTTTCCATGGGCAGGTAATTCTGGCAGGTGTTCCCATACATTCTTTCGCAGTTCCCAGTGGTATTGAGCCCCCGTTGCCAATAGCAGCAAACTTAATGAGCTCTCATATTGATTTTCCTCTTCCCTGACTCTTTCCCTGCCTCCATCCCTCCTTGCTCACTGGTATCACCTCTCACATAAACTACCTGCACACAGTCTCTGAGTGTTACAGAACTACATTCAACCCTTCTGCTCCCCAGGAATCTTACTTTCTTGGCTAATGTTCTTCCATTCCAGTCCCTTCTCACTTGACCTTCCTATTAGAACTGCAGGCCAAGATGGCTCTGTGTTCAGGGAATGAACGCAGGACACTATGCCTGAAGAGCACTCTCTCCTCATAGCAACAGGCCTGCACATTTAGTTGCATAACCTCATACCCATCCTTTTAATCATCAAGCTGACTTTGGTGTTGGGGTGCCTAGAGTGTCTTAGTGTATCCTAGGAGCTCTGTGGATAGAATCACACTCCTCCTAGAGGGTTATCACTAGGTAAATAGTTCTGTTGGCTCCCATTAGGCTGTAAGCTCCTGCTCAAAGAAAATAGGTTCTTTGACTAATTTTACCCATTATGAGGAATATGACAGAGTGCATGTGGTGAACCTAGAAGCTCAGAGAGTCGAAGCAAGAGTCATGGAAAGACTTCCAGGAAACAGGACTGAGCCCTAATCCAGAATGGGTTACCCGGATGTTTTGGTCAGTTTTTTCATTGCCATGACCAAAAGACCTGACAAAAACAATTTTAGAGGAGGAAAAGTTTATTTTGGGGCTCATGGTTTCAGAGGCCTCGGTCCCTAGACAGCTGGCTCAATTCCTTGGGGCCTGTGGTGAGGCAGAATATCATGGTGGAAGGGTGTGGCAGAAGAAAGCAGCTGGGGACAAGGCACCCAGGTGCAGAGAGAGAGAGAGAGAGAGTTCCCCTCACAGACAAAATATAAACCCAAGGGCATGCCCCCAATGACACACCTCCTCCAGCCACACCCTACCTGCCCTACAATACTCTCTTGCATTGTCTCACACGTGAGCTTTTGGGGCACACCTAATCTAAACCATAACAATGGGCCCAGATGGACTCTATTATGGACTAGTGACTGTCACATGCTCTTGTTTAGTTCCTTTTTGAATGGAAGCATCTATGGTGGTTGTCTTGTGTTTGTATTTTGGATGTATGTGTGGTGAAAATAATTTGTCCCAATAGTTCACAAGGCCTTGGATCAAGAAGAATGATACTTAAAGGGTAGGACTCCTAAAACTGTATTGGAGAATCCCCATCTACTTCTGGACCTGATGACAAGATCCTGGACACCATGCCTGAACCTATGCCATGTTGGAGGGAGACTTTTGGGGAATTTTAGGATGGAGAAAGTGTATTTTTCATACTTATGGAATGCAAATTTTTCCGGGGAGAGGACTGGTTGTGGCAAATTAATCCAAACATATTCCATCCAAGTTAATCTAGACCCTTCTATTAATGCATCCCAAATAAAGGCTAGTTCCTTCTCCTTGAATCTGAAAGGGCTTGTGACTTGCTTATAACTGATAGAATATGGTAGAAAGTGATGCTATAAAACCTCAAATATAAGTCATAAAGGTGATTCAAATTGCCTGATGGGCAAGGGATTTTATTTTGGGGTGATCAAAATGTTTTGAGGTGATACAGAGGTAGTAGTTGCATAATGCTGGGAATGTTCTAAATACCAATAGATTGAGCACACAAAATATTTAGTTTTCTGTAACGTGAATTAATCTCAATTAAAAAAATAGTTGAAAAGAAAAAGATGATTTAGTTTCCACATTGCAAGCTGGAGGACTCAGACACAGAAACTAGAGTCACCGTTTAAGAAAACATGACTATCCCAGGACCACCATACTGTGAGGGAGCCCAGACCACAGGGAGGCAATGTGTGAGTACCCCATCCTGGTCCCATTCAGTGCCCCTCATGTCAGTGAAGATGCTTCTAGATGATTCTAGCACAGAACATCTTACTACCAGCCAGGGAGTCCCTTCAGCTTTGGCTGGACCTTGGAGAACAGAAAAGAACTTTCCTGTGTTCTTTAAAATCTAGACTCAAGAAGTCTGAGCATTAGAAAAAAAAATGTTGGCTTTAAACTTCTATTTCAGGGCTGTGTTAAGTAGTAGCAGCAACTCATTAAGATTTTTAATTTTTTATTTTGTTTTAATAGATAATATCTGTGTGTGTGTGTGTATAAATATATATAACTTTTTTTTTTTGGTACCAGGGATTGGATCCAGGGGCACTTAACCACTGAGCCACATCCCCAGCCCTTTTTAATATTTTATTTGAAGACAGGGTCTCACAGACTTGCTTAGGGCCTTGCTAAATTGCTGAGGTTGACTTTGAACTTTTATAATCCTCCTGTCTCAGCCTCCTGAGCTGCTGGGATTATAGGTGTGAACTATCATGCCCAGCTCTTCGTATAAATTTGTGGGGTAAGATGTATTTTTTCATTGTATGTAGATACTGTGAATTGATAAAGTTAGGCTAATTAATGTATCCCTCACATCAAATATTCATCATTTCTTGGTGGTGAGAACACTTACAATACTCTCTTAGCTATTTAGAAATATACATTATTATTAATTGTAATCACCATGCTGTGCAATAAATCACCAGAGCTTATTTTTCTTGTCTAACTGAAACTCTGATTAATGTCTCCCCTTTCCCTGTCTACCTGCACTCCTGGACCATGGTAAACACCATCGTTCTCTCTGTTCCAAGTTTGACCTTTTTAGATTGCACAGGTAAAGTGAGAACTTAAGGTATCCGTCTCTCTGCCCAGCTTACTTCCCTTAATATAATATCTTTTAGATTAATCCATGTTGCTACAAATGACAGAATTTTCTGCTTTTCAAAGGTTGAATAGTTTCCATTATGAATACATTTCATTATGTATACATTCCAAATTTTAAAAACCATTTGTCCATTAATGAAAACTTGGGTTTTGTTTCCCTATCTTGGTTATTGTTAATAATGCCAAAATGAACACTGAAGCACAGACATCTCTACAACATACAAATTTCAATTTCTTATGATATATACTCAGATGTAGTATTGCTGAAGCCTATGATAATTCAATTTTTAGTTATTCAAGGTACCACCATACCATTTTCCAAAGTGGCTATGCTAACTTATAATACCACCAACAGTGTTCCACAATTCTTTTAATTCCATATCTGGCCAACACCTTTTTTGAAATCTTTTCGATAACCACTAATCTGACAGATATGAAATAATATTTCATTGTGGTTTCAATTTGCATGTCTTTGAGATTAGAACTACCAATAATTTTTAAAATATATCTGTTAGTCATTGGTATGATTCCTTTTGAGAAATGTCAGTTCAGGTTATTTGTCCATTTTTATGTAGGGATACTGATTTTATTGTTACTGAATAGTTTGAGTTCCTTAGACATTTTGGATATCAGCTCCTTATTTGATGTATGATTGGCAAATATTTTCTCCCAATCTTCACGTCATCTCTTTGCACTGCTGATTGCTTCCCTTGCTGTGCAGAAGCTTTTTGCTTTGATGCAATCCCATTTATCTATTTTTGCTTGTGTTGCCTGTGATTTGAGGGTCCAGACCAATGTCATGGAGCATTCCCACCATGACTCTTCCCGTAGTTACACAGATTCAGGTATTATGTTTAAGTCTTTAATCCATTTTGAGTTTATTCTAAAATAAGCATGAGGTAACTGGGTATTTTTGTACTCAGCATGGGGCTCTCCCGTTTTCTCAACAGCATGTATTGAAGAGGCAGTCCTTTCCCCATTGTATGTTCTTGGTGCTTTTGTCAAAAACAACTAACATAAATAAATGTGTGCTATCCAGGACTCTCTATCCTGGTCCTTTGGTCTAGGAGTCTATGCTAGCTGGTATCATGCTATTTTTATTACTTTAGTTTCATATTGTATTTCAAAATCTGGTAGGCATCTAGAGATGCCTCCAGTTTTTTTGTTTTTGCTCAAGATGACTTTGACTATTCAGAATCTGCTATGGTTTGAATATGTTCTCTGAAAGTTCATGTGTTGGGAACTTAATCCCCAAATGCTAGTTAATGGTATTTGGAAGTGGGGTTTGGGGAGGTAGTTAGGGCTAGATGAGATCAAGGGGTGAGGGTCATGAGGGTGAGGGCCATGATGGGATCAGGGGCTTTGTAAGAAGAGGAAGAGAGACCCCAGCTTGCACACTCCACTTCGTCTCCCCTGAGGCCCTCTGCCAAGTTTCACTGCAGACGGAAGGCCTTTGCCCCATGCGGGCAGCATATGCTTGGATTTCCCAACATCCAGTCCTCTGACAAATAAATCTTTGTTGTTCATAATTCATCCAGTCTCAGGTATTCATTTTAGAAGCAGAGAAGGGACAAAGAGTGTATTTTGTGGTTCCATATGAATGTTAGATTGCTTTTTCTATTTCTGTTAAGCACAATATTGGAGGTTTGAGAGGAAAAGTAGTGAATATATAGATAGCTTGTGTCATATGAATATTTTAACAATATTAATTCTTCCATTTCATGAACACCAGATATGGTTCCATTTTTTGTGTCATCTTCAAGTTTTTCCATCTGTTTGAAAGTATGTAGATCTTTCATCTTCTTGCTTAAATTTACTGCTATGTATTATATTTAGTTTGATGCTATTGTAACAAGAGTATTTCTAAATTTCATTGCAAAGAGTTCAAATTAGTGTATAGAAATGCTACTTTTTTTATAGTTGATATCATATCATGCAAATTTATTGAATTCTTTTTTAAAATATTTTTTCAATGATCAATAGATATTTATTTATTTATTTATTTATATGTGGTGCTGGGAATTTAACCCAGTGCCTATTGAATTCTTTTATTAGTTCTTAAGAGGTTTTTTTGGCAAAGTATGTAAGATTTTCTCTATGATCATGTTGTCAGCACACAGAGACATTTAATTAATAAATTTAAATTCTTCCTTTTCTAATTGAACACCTTTTATTTCTCTGTCTTGTCTAACTTTTCTGGCTAGGACCTTCTGTACTAGGTTGAATAGAACTAGTGAGACTGGTCATCCTGGTCTCACTCCTGATCTTTGAGGAAAAGTTTTCAACTTTTCACCCTTGGTATGATGGTAGCTGTGAGGGTGTCATATGTGACCTTTCTTGTGTTGAGTAACATTCCTTCTCTGCCTAAGTTGTTGAGAATTTTTATCAAAAAAAAAATGAATTTTGTTAAATGTGTTTTTGCATCATTTGAAATGATTATAGAGTTTTGTCATTTATTCTGTTAATATGATAAATCATACCAACTGATTTGCATATATTGAACCATCCTTGCATTCAAAGGATAAATTGCATTTTATCCTATTGAATGATTCCTTTAATTTGCTATCAAATCAGCATGCTTGAGAATTTTTGCATTTATGGCATCAGGGATATTGGACTGTAGTTTTTTTCCCTTGGAATATCTTTGACCTTGTTTTAGGGGGTAATGCTGACCATATAAAATGAGATTAATGGAATTCCTTCCCCTTCAATTTTTTTGGAAGAATTTGAGAAGGACTGGCATTATTTCTTCTTTAAATGTTTATGAATGCTGCCATCAGACCATCTGGTCCTGGACCTTTCTTTGGGGACTTCTAGTTAGTGATTCTGTTTCTTCATGGTTTAGTCTTGGTAGGCTATGTTTCTAGGAATTTAGCCATATTTCCTGGGTTATCCAATTTTTGATATATAATTTCCCAGTAGGAGTCTTTTATGATCATTTGTATTTCTCATATTAGTTGCATTGTCTCCTCTTTGACTCCTGATTTTATTTTTTTGAGTCTTATACTCTAGTTAGTCTGGCTAAGTGTCAATTCAATCAATGTTCTAAAAAATAAACTGTTTTCAATCTTTTAAAATATTTTGCTGGTTCATTTCATTTAATTCTACTCTGTTCTGTTCTTTGTTATTATCTCCCTTCTGCTAACTTTGGACTTAGATAGTTCTTATTTTTCTAATACTTGGAGTGTAATTTTAGGTTGTTTGAGAGGTTTCTTTCTTTCTTTTTTTTTCTTCTTCTTCTTCTTTTTTTTTTTTTTGATGTAGGCATTTATTGTTATAAATTTCCCTCTTAGAACTCCTTTTGCTGCAATGGGGATTTGCATTCCTAAGTGGCCCTAGACCACAGAAAAAAAATAGGCAAATATACAATGAGCCCAGCTTCCAGCAGTTCTCTCCCTGGAATCAGAGGGTACATCCTGAGAATGAGTACAGGGATTTGTCCTGGATCCTCTCCCTGCCTTCCTGCAGATAGTGTGGAAAACAAGCACCCAACTTTGACTTCACCAAGTGGACACAGGAACCAGAATAACATTCAACATCCCAGTCTTTACAGTTATCTGAGGAGCTGACTTTTACCTGGATGGTACTGAGGTCCTGACAGAACATGGCACATCCCAATCATTGGGGCCACCAAAACCAGAGACAACACTTTGGAGAAACATAAATAATAGAGAGGCAACTTGACGGCTTGGTGAGCTTCTTCTTTGCTGATTTAGACTGCATTTGACAGAACTTAATGCTGTACAGCCAGGGTTCAGCTCTTCAATCTGTCAGCTAAGTGTTATGTCTCTGTGCCTCTTCCAGTGTATTTTGACCTATTTTCCCCTCCATGGGAGATATTTTTTTCCAAGGAAAAATAAATGCAGTGGGACATGGAGGCGCATGCTTGTAATCCCAGCAACTCAGGAGGCTAAAGCAAGAGGATCACAAGTTTGAGGCCAGACTCAGCAATTTAGTGAGACTCTATGCAGCTTAGTGAGACCCTGTCTGAAAATAAAAAGTTAAAAAAAACGGATGGGGATGTAGTTCAGTGGTCAATTGCCCCTGGGTTAAATCACCAGTACCAAAATCGAAACAAAAATCACTGGATTTGTTCAGGACGCTCTTAGAAGACAACGTCCTCAATCTCCCCGAGCCACTTTTTTGAACTGTTTGGTGAGTCTTGCCAGTGGCATAGTCTTAGCCAGAGAATAAGGAAACCTTTTCTTCTTAAGAGTACCAGAAGTGCCCTGGCATTCCCAAAAGAGCTGAACAAGACCAATGGGTGAAGGAAGGTGGCAGGCTCTCATGTACTGAAGCATGGCTTCCAAAAACACATAGCTACAAAAAACATACATGCTGCACCATAACCTGTCCTCTTACCCAACATTCCTCCATTCCAGTCCCTGCTTCTCACTTCACCTGACCATGATGATCCCAAGTTCAATAAGGAGAATAATTTAAGAACAAAGTCTGCATTTTAAACTATAGCCCTGATACTGCACTCCACCAACAGAAAATCTGTAAAGATTAGATTCAGATTCTTAAGCACAAGCCACACTGTTAAATCTTGGGCATCTGATATCCTGGCAATATTTTATCAGAGATGAAGCAGGCAGATGACAGTGGGACCAGGAATTCAAGCTGGAGAGAAACAATGAAAGAGAGAAGGGACAGTGGTTAGTACAATAACTAAGATGGCAAAAGAACTCCCACCAACCCTCACCTTCTACCCAAAACATGAATGACCTACTTGCATTATTCAGTCATCCATATAACAAATATTTTAGAGATTGACCTAGGTTAGGCCCTGAATCATGTATCTTCAATCCTTATTGTACCTCTGAGGAATCATAGCCAGAATCACTCAGTAATTAATCAAGTAATTCGCCCAGGGTCCATAACATTTGGGGGCCACCAAATACAAATAACCCAATCAATAAATGGGCTAAGGAAATGATCAGATTCTTCAGTAAATATACACAAAGTACCTCATGTGTTTTTCTTTTAAGGTAAAGTGTTGAAGGAGGTAAAATAATATGTTCAGGAAATAAGAAAGAGGAGGATTCTTGCAGAAGAATTATCCCACCCCTTTATATCCTGACACCTCCAAACAAAACCTTTCATTCCCATTATTCTAACCAATGATGCTTTAATATACCTCATCAAAAGGAAGTTTTTCTACATAATATGTAACTCATCATTTATAATAAACTTTTGACATATAAATTATTTAATACTAGAAGCTGGAAATTCTAAATATCAGTGTTCCCATATTAGGAAAAATAACAAATTACCAACTGAAGGTATATAAAGAACCCTGGAAGAAATGATTAGCTGCATCGCCCTTGGTACCCAATCATGTAGACCTATTGAAGTCTTGTCTTAAGGACGATTAGGCTATTTGAAACCAACAAGATGGCTCTGTCGTCTCTGTTACACTCCAATCCTGAATCATAAGTGTGGTTTTTGTAAAAATTCAGTATTGTATACATGCTAGCTGAATTTAATGGAAACAATTTTCTTACTCTTCTCTTTACTATCAGTATAAATTTTCTGTGAACTCAACAATAAACCAATGTTGAAACATTTTCTAACACAAGAAGGTATGGTTCCCAAGATAACAACATTAAAATACTTTTATTATGGTTAATTTTTAAAGGAAGGTGGTTATATTTCTTAAAAAAGTCATTCAATTATACAAGATGACATTTTCATGGATGAAATAAAATGATGTGTAGGGTTTTCTTCAGAATAATGTGGGGATACAAAGGTTATGATAGGGTCTCAGTTGGTCATTGGTGATCTGGGAAATCAATAAACAAAGGTTAATTACTTTATTATCTAAAATTGTGAATGTTTGAAATTTCTTATACTAAAAAGTTTAAGTTAGGTATTATTAAGTACCATTCTTGCTGCTTCCCCTAAATAGTAAAATATCGATCACCATGTTTGGGCTCTAGTTTTCTCTCCAGAGAAATACAAAATATAGTTTTCAATACGTCTTCTACTTCTTCCTCATTCAGAGTCTTAAACTCTACCAGGTCCACGTTGTCCTTGTAATTGAATCTCCTGTAGGTGAGGGTGAGGCCCACTAAACAGTGAACACCTTCTGGGGTCTGCAAGGAACAAAACGATTTGCTTGTAAACACAGAAGCTGGAGATGTCTGAAGGTAGGTATTCATAGACTCAAAATCTTCAATTGTTCGAGGTTCAAGGGTAAAAGAGTAGATTTTTCGGTATTTATTCTTCTCTAGGAGGTCAGAATGAAGAAATTCTTCATTTGGAATGTGTTGCTCTCTTCTGATTTGGTCCAGGTACCAGATGCCTTCCTCCTCTGTCAAGCGGAAGATACATGGCACCTGAGGCTGATCCTTCCCAGAAATTAATTCCAGAGGCTGCCACATCTGGTAGGAGCGTCCAAACCCAGCATCAGCTATATAATTCTTGCCACTAATGGTCACTTGTAGTAGAAGGTGAATCATACCATTGCTGTATTTGTTGGCTGGAGTGTTGTAAACATATCCTCCCAACATAGTGGTGTGGAAACCCATTGTGGTCAGAGCCCAGTATAGAAGATGATTGACCTGGAGACACCACCCACCCCGCTTCCTTCTCACAATTTGATCAAAAATGGTCTCTAAGTCCAACTCCATAGACTCCCCACAATGGATGTTAAGGTTCTCAAAGGGGACAGCTCGTATCTGGTGCTGAAGAATGTCAGTTAATGTTTCCAGGTCCAGTTTGTTCCCAGAGTTCTTATAGCCAATTCTTTCAAAATATTCTTCAATGTCCATGGTTCCTAAGTGAGGAAATAAAACAAAAACAAATTATACTGCCTTTGCACTTGGATTTCCTGGAGAGATGAACTTTAGCTAGAATGTATTTTAAATATGTAGATGCAAACAATGCTTGCAAATATCTGTATAAATATTTTGCTCTGATTAGATGAAGTGATATACATTCATAGTTCACTAAAGGTTCTAGGGACCCTAGCAGGAAAGTTTTATCATTTCTTCCATCTTTGAAGTATCAGAAACTGGAAATCGAGGTTTAAGGATGAGTCAAATGATAACCAGTTTAGATGTGTTTTCTTGGTAATGACTAACCTTGAGATTCCAGCTGGTATCCATTGAGATAGGCTTCTAAATGGTTCTTGATTCAAACAGGAGAATTCTACAATAGATGTCATTCATGGTACTCGAACCACTCAATTTCCCTTTAGAGGAACCTTAAGTGAGTTCTCCACTTAAAGATTTATATTCACTCATTCATCAGTTGATTGGCTCAACAGTTTACTGGGCTGGAGGTGTATCTTGTTGGTAGAGTGTATGCTAATATGTATGAAGTCATGGGTCCAATCCCTAGCACCAAAACTAACTAACTAAATACATAAATAAAAGCATACTTCCTGCCCTCTAAAACCTTACATTTTAGTGGGAATTAGAATGACATAGTGAATGGAATAAATGAAAAAAACATGTAAAACTAAAGCAGAAAGTAGGAATAGTAAGTGTACAGGAGAATTTCA
>JAJEJO010000176.1:2620054-2667987 GCA_020662805.1 Glaucomys volans | reverse complement strand
CAGCCCTTTTTTACATTTTATTCAGAAGCTGCGTCATCTCTCTGAGTTGCTTAGAGCCCTGCTAAGTTGCTGAGGCTAGCTTTGAACTCACAATCCTTCTGCATTAGCCTCCAAGCCAAGCTTCTCCTCCAAATTCTATTCATCATTTCAGTCTGTATTAATCACTTCTTGTTTTAATAATTTGTTATAGTACCTACACATGCAATTCCATACATGTAGCCTCTTGAATAAGAGCTGAACTGTATTTTTAAATTGCTGTGCATATTAAATGAAATAACTTTATTTAAGTGGGATCTTAGGATGGAGAAGTGAGCACAGCTTTTGAATCAGAGAAATTGGTGTTAAAATACAGCTTTATTACTTACATTCTTGGATATTGGGGAATAAAATATGAAAAATTAAATGGGTTCATGAAGAATGCTTCATGCCCAGCTCACAATAAACCAAGAATATGGTAGGTAGTCAATGAGTGTTGGCTTTCTTTTCTTCCTCAGTTGTTATCATGTTATTTTTATGAGAGATTCCATTAAAGAGGTACTTCTATTAAAATATAGGCTACATAAGAGCCCAGAAACTCCCCTTGTTTCACCACATTCAGTTCTTTGCAATAGAAGTTTCTACAATTTTCTACATTGATTTATAACCTTTGAGGAGAAAAAAAAATCTTAATTCTCCATGGTTTCTGATCACTTAGGCTTTTCTGGACTGGGGTAACACAGCATGCCACATGTTTTCCTAACAAATTGCATTCGGACACTTTCCGACACTTTCATTATTTTAACTCAGGTAATAATTAGTCACTGTCAGAGGAAGGACTTAGGTTGTGCAAATCAGAATAAATTTACCTTGCTGTAGCAGCAGTCACAAATGAAGCAATAAATTAGAAATAGCAAATTGTTACGGACTTAAGAGATCACAAATCAAAATCGCTCCCTGAAATCCAGGAAAAGGTAGAAGACTGCCAAGATTTCTTTGAAAGCTTAATTTTTCCAGATAAACTTCTGAGTTGGATCAGTTTGTGACATAGCCCACAGAGGTTTCAGACACTGATCACACAGACAATATTCTGGGACTTCACCACTGTGACATGAGCTATTTCACATTGCTCCTTGCAAAAAGAGGAAAAAGGAATGCATTTTGTTTTTATGATGCTTGGAAGCTTCTACATCTTTCACACACACACACACACACACACACACACACCACTGTAAACACCATATAGGTATGCCCACACATACACACCAAAAGAACTTAAGTATTCTGAAAAAGTCCCTTTGAGCATACACATCTTTTCTGGAGTACCTGTGGTAGAAATGACTAAATCTGAAATTATGAAAGGGTCCTAGACTTATCTGAGCATCTGCTCCCACAGGTGACTAATTAGTGAACTAATGCCACACAAGGAAGACATTTCTAGAGGGATTTCACGATCACCGTGTGCTGTGTGTTTTTTGCTCCACATTTTCATCCAGGATCAAAAAGATGAAACAGAAGACAAACTGAGAAAATTCTCTTACACACAAAACCAGAAAGGATCTTGCACAGTGAATGACAGAACGTGAATGGGATGGGTCAGAATATACAATAGAATAAGTGGAGCACATGTAAGGTCCTGCACTTTCACCCAAAGACATGAAAGGCCTGAAGTGGTTTGATGAGAAACCTGTGACTTAATCAAATCCTCTCTGGAAAGATTAGTGGTTTCGATTGTGAAAAAAAGCACTGTGTCAACAATATGATGGGCCACCCAGTTAAGCTAATACATTGCTGCCATTGACTATAAAAGCAGAGGTCCTTCTTTGTGGGGGGCCATCATCCTTCTTAAGCTCTGGTCAGGTAACAACCAGAATGTTGTGCTCATTTATGTATGTTGCATTGCAAGAAACAGAAACACTAGAATGAGATGCTGAATGGAAGCAAATCCTGGTGGATGCCATGGGCAGAGCATATGCCTATACTACTCAGAGAAGACAAGTTCTGGGTCATGGTGGATTTCCATGAAAACTGTCTTCCATTACTGACATAAACACCATATAGCAGAAAGAATAGATTTGTTCATTTTGGATCTAAGATAAGAACAGACTTTGTCCCCTAAACTAAAACCAATAAATATATTTCTGGTTAAAATGGCCTTTCAGTGTTGAACATCTAAATTTTCCCAAGCCTGAAAACCATCAAGGTTTTTATAAAATTATTAAAGTTTCCAACAAGAGAAAAGCCTGCATCATCCATGGAGACAGAGGTGGACACCACACATAGTGTGAGGAATTCCTGATCTCCACCACACAGGTATGAAATCTGTCTAACGGAAGACTTTGAGTCAACTCATGATTCTCCTTCCTTGCAGAACAGCACAACATCATCCTGAGTAGAATCCCACTGACATTTCCCATTTGTAGGCAAAAGGCCAAGACACTGTCAGCAGCTTGTGTTCACCCGGGAGCCCCACTCAGCACTGTCACTCTGTGGCTTTGAGAGGGAAGCTGGCCAGGTCTGCAGTTGGCAGTCTGATGTGATACGTGCTATGGGACACCACACCAGGAAAGGGCCACCTCCATCTATATTATTAGTTGGCACAGATGGAAAGTTAGATTAGAAAGGTGTATGTGGTTTTCTGTTTGCCAGAAGCAGATTTAGTAGTCTTAGTCCATTCAGGCTGCTATAACAAAATACCACAAATCAGAAGGTTTATGAATAATTGAAATGTATTTCTCACAGTTCTGGAAACTGGAAAGACCAAGAGGAAGTTGCCAACAGATTTGGTGTCTGATAAGGACCCTTGTCTTCGTTCACAGTTAGCTTTCTCCTATGTCTCCGTATAATAACACTAATCCCATTCATGTGTGCTTCACCCTCATGAGCCAATCAATTCCCTAATTCCCCCTCCCGACCAGCACTATAAGGCTGGGGGTTAAAATTTCAACATATGAATTCTGGAGAAATGCAAATATTCAGATCATATATTTTTTGAAGAATCAATTCTAGAACTTCTCAGAGTTCTGTCTCTCCATGCATTTATCCCAAACTTCTGAAGCAGGAAGGAGGAAATGTAAAGTAACATTAACCTACAATCTGAATAAAATGATACTAGTTGCAAATAGTTGATTATTAAAAAATGAAAGGAAAATGCACCTACCAGATTCATGGGCAATATATGACTGGCATGAACTCCTCATTTTAGGTTATTAAATGAAAAGTATATTTTAAAAAAATCATTATAGCATACAATGTGACTGTTAAAAGGTCTGGCAACCAGTAAGGACAATGAAGCATCCACCAATAGGGAATCTTAAGCTGATTATTTAGGGGAAAAAAATCATAAGAAAAAATTAACTCATAATATCTAGTTTATGCTTACAAAAAAATCTCATGAAAACCAAACTCTGAACTGGAAGGCTACAAATAATAATAAGTGGCTGAGAAAAGCAAGCTGTTTGAAAAAGAGTAGGCAAAGACAGATTCTAATGGGGCAAAAAAATACAATGTCAGAATGAAAATAACCACTGGGCCAATTAAACTTAAACATTAATCTGCAGGAAAATTGGTCCTGTGGTAGAATTCTCACTCAGAATGCAGAGAAAACACAAAGAAGAGTTGGAACTTATAAAAAAAAAATTAAAAGACCATCAGATTATTCATTTTACTTCTTGTGCTTTAGGAGTCTTGTTAGGGAAGTCAGATCCTAAGTCAAAATGGTGAAGATTTGGGCCTACTTTTTCTTTTAGGTGCAAGGTCTCTATTCTAGTGCCTAAGTCTTTGATCCACTTTGACTTGAGTTTCCTCCATCATGAGAGATAGGGGTTTAATTCCATTTTGTTACATATGGATTTGCAGTTTTCCCAACATCTTTTGTTGACTAGGCTATCTTTTCTCCAATGGCTGGTTTTGTCACCTTTGTCTAGTATAACTGTGTTTATGTGGGTTTGTCTCTGTGTCTTCTATTCTGTACCACTGGTCTACCTGTTTGCCAATACCACACCATTTCTGTTACTATGGCTCCATAGTATAATTTAAGGTCTGGTATTGTGATGCCTCCTGTTTTACTTTTCTTGCTAAGGATTGCTTTGGGTATTCTGGGTCTCTTATTTTTCCAAATGAATTTCATGATTGCTTTTTCTAGTTCTATGAAAAAATGTAATTGGGATTTTAATAGGAATTGCATTAAATCTGTATAACACTTTTGGTAGTATGGCTATTTTGACAATATTAATTCTGCCTATCCAGGAGCATGGGGGATCTTTCCATCTTCTAAGGTCTTCTTCAATTTCTTCCTTTAGTGTTCTGTAGTTTTCATTGTAGAGGTCTTTCACCTCTTTTGTTAGATTGATTTCCAGACATTTTATTTTATTTGAGGTTACTGTGAATGGGATATTTTTCCTAATTTCTCTTTCAGTAGATTCATCACTTATGTAGAGAAATGCATTTGATTTATGGGTGTTGATTTTATATCCTATTGCTTTGCTGAATTCATTTATGAGTTCTAGAAGTTGAAATCCAATCCCCTAATGATTGGCATTTATAAAAAGATAGCCTTTTGGAGAAATTGAAACAAACAGTGAAGCAAAAGTACTTAGAAATAATAAAAAACAAATCATAGGAAAACATGAATGTTTTAGATAATCACAAACTATGAATATCTAGGAATAATATATGGCTGAATTTTGTTCATCACAAAAATCAATCTGGTAGGGCTGGGGATGTAATTCAGTGGTAGGACTTTTGACTAACATGCATAAGGCCTTGGGTGCAAACCTCAGTTCTACAAGAAAATAAAAAAGTCAGTGTGACAATGTCTTTCTCTACAACCCTAAAATCCAGGGACAAGGGCAGGGGTTATGAGATCTGAGGATTAAAGTAATATCCCAAGAATCATGTTTAGTAGTCAAGAGATCATTTTTTTCAAAAGGCAAAACAGACAACTTTTATACACACAGAAACACACACACAACACACAAACACACACACAGAACCCCTCAGAAATCCTATTACTTGCTTACTCTTATTAAGAATTACTTGATAGATTTTAATTAATTTAGATGTGACAAGTAAAATTTTAGATTGCCTAGCAAAAGAGATTGAACAAACAAAAAAGTCTAAGTATGATTTAAAGGAAATTAGCAATGTAATTAATGATTCTTAAATGAGAAAATTTGTGAGGTAAATTTTCCTAATTCAATTATAACAAATAGGATCTGAGCCACACTTGATATTTTTAGGCAGAATGAATTCTTATTTCTTGTAGAGTGAACTGACTGGGGGTCATTTGGATCCATAGATAAGATTCAAGGTTAATGACCTGTAAGGTGAGAGTCTCTTGATCTTCCTAACTGTATATGGTATCTGTCTTCCCTAGACTATGATAAAACTTCTTTAAAACTTTTTTCATATAGTCACTAATAGGTTTGGGCTTCTATTTGTTTCATTTTCTTGTAGTCATTTCTCATAATTTCTAGGAGAATGAAAACTCCATACCAGTAAAGTTTATATTATTTTGTATTTGTCTTTTTCATATTCTAACCCATCTGAACCTACATCTAAATGTGTCTTTACACTAGAAATTGCTGGTGAAGCATTCATTCATTTGCATTCACTCATAGACCTCCTGAATACCTAGCAATGTGCAAGATGGCAAGCTTCTTTAGGAGAGTTACTAAAAATCCATGAAGTAATGAGAGAGCCACATATATTCATGCAAAAGAAAATAATTACCAGGTAAATATAGATGGCTTCCTTAACTACAGGAGAGTTGTACTGCAAGTCAGTGCTATTGGACAGTCAGTATGAGATGATATGGTGACTGGCTGAAGTTTTGATAAAAAAGACTTTTTGGAGTGAAACTGGAGATAGAACTCCAAAAGTTCAAGTATCATCACAAAGAAATGAGAGAAAAATACTTTAATTGGGAACTTTAAACTTAAAGCATCTCGAGAGAGAAAAAAATTTACTTTCCTAGTCATGCACTGTAATAAAAGCTACAAGTATTAGACTAGGGAGTCTAGGTTCAAGGGCAAGAAGAAGGTAAGACTGGAAGCACACTCAAGGGGAGAAGGAACACTCTCGGGCCCCCAACAGAGGAACAGCACTTTTTGCTATCCTTGTCTGCTTTCTTTGAAAAAGAACATTCCATTTTCTCTACCTCCTACTTATGTCAGCCCAGTTTACTTAGAATCCTTCTGGATATGCTTCATTCCAGAAAGTTCCCTTTATAAAAGGTACTTTTGACCCTCCATGGTAATTAATGGAATTACTCTTATCTACGATAATGTATTCCTAAATAAACTTTGGTGGTTCATATATTCATAGCTACTGTTGTATTCATCCTACCTTATGTATTTGATATTTAATTAACCTCCAAGCCTTATTTGTCCTTCCCATGTGAGTTTAGGCTGCCATGTTTTCCCCCATAGACTTGTTACTATACTATATCCCTCAGTTCTCA
Source organism: Glaucomys volans (assembly GCA_020662805.1). Classification (NCBI taxonomy): domain Eukaryota; kingdom Metazoa; phylum Chordata; class Mammalia; order Rodentia; family Sciuridae; genus Glaucomys; species Glaucomys volans. The sequence goes on along the minus strand of JAJEJO010000176.1, from coordinate 2,661,548 downwards.
GTTTCTGCACATCAATCTTTCCTATAATATCCCCAAATTTTTTTCTAAAACCTAACAAGTGAATTTTAAATATGGCATAGACCTTAGATATCTACTTGAATATGTTCTAAATTGTCTTCTTTGGAGTACTGGTTGCTATAAATACTCTGCGGAAAAATGTTTCCCTTGGAGTTTGGCAGCTGCTCTACCCTTGAGCTTTCCTTTGACATCCTGATGCACTGTAAAGGTTTATAGTGTAAAAGTCAGCCAAACCTGGTCTAATAGAGGTGAGTCCCAAGCATACTGGACCCCATTCTGTGGCGAAACTTTGGAAAACCCTTCTATAGTCCAATGGTCTAATTTTCATTTTAATCATCTGAGCTTAAAAACCACTATGTAGTCTTTTCTGACCTTGGGTCTCTTAAAGCCTTACCATATCTCTCAGCCTTGGCTCTTTAGAATATGTTTCACTTTAAAAAATTTACTCAATCAGTTAAGGTGAGTTATCTTACAGTTGCCATCCACTACCTAGAGGACTCTAATTTCCTATCTTAGCAGAGGCCATGCCACTTTGGCATACCACTCTCTCTGATGCCTAGCCTACGTTGGTACATTGTAGGTACTCTATAATATTGAATGACTGCCTGACGAATGATATTCCAGTGAGAGTGTGTGGGCAGAGTCTGGGTCATAGCCAGCCACCCTTCAATTTTGCACAATTATAAAATATACTTTCACATCCAATATGGATGGGTTTATTTTAGAATGAGGTGACTTTATATGGTGAGTGCCACATAACCAGATAGATGTCTCAGTTGTGAGCAGTTTGTGAGACAGTCATGTGAGCTATGGAGAGATATAACCATATCCAAGCTGGAGGGGACCACTAGAATTGATTTTTATGTATTTGTGTTTATTGCATATATAAACGAATGAACAAAGAAATAGGGCTCCTGGATCACCAGCTCCACCTGCTTGCTAGTGAGTCCAGGTAACATTGAGAAGTATCTGTAATTTGTACTGAGTGCATTTCACTCTCTGTTGAACTGCCTGTTAGACACAATGAGGCCTGTGTCCCCCACCTGATGTCAACCTTCCAAGATTTACATAGATGACTGGCTCTTCCCAGCCATTTTCCTCCACTTCATTAGACTGACTGCCCTGAGCCCTGCTCACCTATTGCCCTTTTGGACCCCTTCAATCCCAATTTTTTAGCTGTGATAGTGATGATATTTGTGTATACCAGGAGGATCCTTGGCTTGGAGTCAGAGAATTGGCATGTAAGTCCCAGCTCTTCCTTTTAGCAACTTTGTGAAAGTGAGTAAGACCCTGGCTTCTCTGCGCTCTGCTTCTTCTTGCTAAAATGCCCACAATGTTGTTGGCCTTACCCATAGCATGAAACTCTTGAGAGAACCAAAATGTAAATGAAAGTACTTTGTTAATGAAAAATACCTCTGTACGTCAGTTTCCTAAAGCTCTCCATGAAAATCCTAATGATGGGAGAAACTGAAAAATGTCTGTGTTCCAGTGGGCTTGAGAAATGACATATACTCTATTTCTGTTTCAGATATCCATAATGCATCCTAGAAATCAGAGGTTTGACAGTCTTGCAGCAAATAATCCTATTTGACTTAGATTTCCCAAGTATTTTGATCACAAATCCTGTCTTTGTTTGATTGGTTAATGAAATAACTGTTATCACCTGCTGACATTAGAGTCCCACAGAACACACTTAGGGGAAAGTTGCTCTCAGCTGATATAAGATGACATCATGGATAGTGTGCCATGCTTTCCAGAAATCTGTTCCAGTTATGATTGGTCTTAAGGAAACTACACTTCTTAAACTGATTTGAGTGAGAAGTTTGGGATATCAGGTATGCTGGCAAAAGAGATGCTTGGAGAACAAGGAACCTCTGATTCACTAGAGAAGGTAGGCTGGTCATGCCTTGTCTTACATGAAGCACCAGTCCTGGAAAGCCCTATACCAGTCCATCAGCTCCTTCCCAGACCCTCAGTAAAGATCAAGTCCTCATTCTCTCCCCCCTGTGCTAGTTTAACAGCCTCAAGGCAGCCTCTATGTCATGTACGGTACCCTTGGCTGCTGTAGATCACCCCTAAAAAGCTAGCTTGTCTCTTGTTTTCTTAAGAATTTCAGTGACTTGGATTTTGTCATGTTTTATTCTTGTGTTTGTTTTATAGGATGAAGCCTGAAGAACTTAGCAAAGGATTCCTGACCTTTCATGGTCTAGCTCTGACCTGTCCCTCCAGCTTCACATCTGGTCTGACAATGCCTTTTTCTCAGTACTCTGACATTCCACTGTTCCTTGAATGTGACGCACCATTTTGGGACACCAGGCTTTTGAACACACACTGTATCTTCTGCCTGGAATGTAATCATACAGATTTGTTCCTTTCACTCAAAATCTGATATAACCATTTGCTCATCAGGGAATGCTACACACAATCAGCCTCTGTCTTAGGATTACCCACACTCACTACCATGAATGTGACTGAGGCTATGGGTCAGCCCCTGATACTGAGATGCAGAATTTGCATGTAGAGTTTGTCTTAGGCTATTCAGGGTGCCATAACAAAATGCCATAGAGTGAGAAATTTAAACAACTCATATTATTTTCTCCTATCTCTGGAGTTGTGGAGTCTAAGATCTGGAGTTGTGGAGTCTAAGATCAGTTGTAGAGTCCAAGTCCAAGCTCTGGAGTTGATGAGGCACTTCTTCCTGACTTGCAGATGGCTGCCTTCTCTCTGTGACCTCCCATGATGAAAAAAAGAGAGTCTCTTGGTGTCTTTGAGGATACTCATCATATCGTAAGGTTCTCCATACCCTGGTGACCTCAACTAGTCCTAACTGACTCCGATGATTTGAATGTTCCCTTCAAAACCCCTGTTGAAATTTAATTGTCATCACAATGGCATTAAAAGGTAGGATCATTTAGATGTGGTCCAGTTGTAAGAGTGGCACCCTCATGAATAGATTATGGCCATTGAAAAGGATGTATATTAGTTATCAAAATGGGTTCCTGATAAAACAATGAGTTTGGCCCAATTTCTCTCTGTCTCACATTCCTTCCTCCTTGCCATTTGATGCCCTCTGCCATAGTATGATACAGTAAGTAGACCCTCTCCAGAAGCAGCCAGAAACAGCACTATGCTCTTATTCTTACAAACCTCAGACTATAAGAAATAAATCTCTGTTCTTTATAACTTACTCTGTCTCAGGCATTCTGTTATAGCAGCAGAAAATGGAATTGGACACCACCCAAATGGCCCCATCTCCTGATAACATCACATTGGAAGTTAGGGCTTCAACATATGAATTTGGGAGAGAACACGTGTGGTCCATTACAGTTATTCATATTTGTATCTCATGTACAGAACGTATAGCACAGTGACTGACTGTAGTGTGGGCACTTAGTAAGTTTGCATACATAAATATATTGACAAATAAATGAACCCACATAATTACAGCAAAGAAGGTAAAGTTGTAGAATCACAGGAGATGGTGATATCTATATTAGCCCAGCAGTTCATAGCAAGAAGTATCAAATTTTCAAAGAAACCAATTTGAAAGGTCTGGAACAGAAGCTTAAGAGTGCCAAGTGTGTGGGATCATAGAAAGGAGAAGAAATCATCTTTCCTGAATGTCAAAGGCAAATGATGCAAATGGCTTTACTGTACATCTCACATTTATCAGCACAGCATGGTCTATAATATGTTTTCCTTTATATATTTTTGGAAAATAAATATCTTTGGCTTTCTCCTCCTTTAAAGGGAAAAATGGATACTAATAGTGGCAAATGTTGTCTTTTAAGAAAGAAATTCTCTAACATTTTAATCTCAGGTTTGAAATATATGGAATCTACATAATAGATTAATTCTATTAATAGAGTTTGGGGGGGGTTGATAATTTCAAAAGAAACAGAAATCAAATTGTTTTAAAATCATTGTAAACATTATGTCCCCTTTGGACACTCAGGAATGTGAGTTAAAATCTTATTCCTTCAATAGTATTAGCTCAGTGTCTATAATATAACACTCTCCAAGGCACTGGGCACTGGGCAGCGACCAATGGGAAGGGTCTATGCTGCAGAATGAGCTGTTTGTCTCTCAACAACACTGGAGATGGTCTTTACCAATTAAAGAGACTGACATCCATTTGTTACCTCCCTAAACGGCTGAAGGAGCTGCTGATTGCAGGCTGCTTTGCTCAGGAAACCACCATATTTGCAAACACAAATGCATATTTACACTCTGATGAATAATGAAGGTTATTTATTGCATGTGCTTGAAATAATGGTTGATTTTGGAGTGCCGTTCATAAAACCCGCATCAAAAAGTGTGTTATGGCCTGACGTTTTCATTGCAGTTCAAGTAAAATAGTCCTTGGAAATTGTCTTGCTACCAAATTGCAATCATAAAGGCATGGGTTCAGACTGAGAGAATCACTTTATATTGTGAACTTCTGGATAATATATAACATAACGAGTTTAATTGAATCATTCAGTTGGGTTTTTGCCCAGAAAAGTGGGAATTTAAATGCTGATACAGCTTCAGCCTCCAATGACACCAGTCAGCACTCCTTAGATTGGATGTAAATAATCCTATTTGCAGATATGCAATATGATAGGAGGACGCTTGTCTGCAAACTTGGTAGCAAAGGTAATTAAATAATTCCATCATGTCTTAATACATATGAAAAAATAACAGACCTCAAAGTAATATTTGATATGCATTTTCCTTCTAGCTACTAGAAAAAGGAACACTGAATTTTTAGCAACCTTTATCTTACTTTGGAACCGCAGAAGCAAGATAGAACACACACACACACACTCACACACACACACACACACAGGCTCAGAAGTTACCATAGCAACAGTAGCATCTGCTCCTGACCTGAGTTTGGAGAAGTTTGCCCCAAACACAGTCTGACCTGCTTGGGTTGTGTGATTCTTCTTTCCTAGGATTAGAGATTCGAATTTAGTTCAGATTCTACATTTTAAAGTTCATCTTGATTTAAATTCTGAACTTCTCAAGTCCTGTTTCCTGAACTCCAGCCTTATCATAGAATTCACAGGAAAATAAATCAGCTACAGGGTCACTTAGAACATTATGATCGAGTCAACACAACAGAGAAATGAAATGCATCTCAAAACAAAAAGGCTGCGTTGGGTTAGCTTGGTCAGAAAAGAACAGTTCTCAATATGCTCAAAATGGGCTAAACAGGGAATTGAGTCATAGGCAAAAAAAAAAAAAAAGAAAAAAAGAAAAAAAGAGGGAGAGAGAGAGAGAGAGAGAAAGAAAGAAAGATAGAAAGAAAGAAAGAAAGAAAGAAAGAAAGAAAGAAAGAAAGAAAGAGATAGAGAAAGAAAGAGAAGAAGAAAAACTCATGGATGAAAAGACTGAAACAATTATTACAGTACCATTTCCTCTGGAAATTCACCTCCCTGGTATCAGGCAGACTGGTAATATTAAGCACTCTACCTTAGATCCTCACTCTTGGTTCTTTAAATTTTTTTGGAGGGGGACATTATTACTTCTGCTCTGTTCGGTTTTCTGTTTTATTTATGCTTTCCTCGTTGGCTCAACATTTGAACATTGGTGCTCCCAGGGGTGGCTCCCTGTCCCTTTTCTCTTTCTCCTTGACTGTTTTTTACCCAAGTGAACTTGATCACCATGGAGTCTACATTTGCTACCATCTACTCTTATCCAGTCAGTCTCTCTAGACAAAAGTGCTCTTTTGAACTGCTGCTGAGCTGCTGAGCTTCACCAGACACTCACCCATGAGGAAGCCCACCATCATTGCCCTCAGATAAGCTTCTCCATCTTTGTTAGTTGCTCCTTGCTTATTTTTGTAATACAGTTTAGATATTTGAAATTATACATAACTTTCCCTTAGCCTCCAGCTTTTCCTTTCAGTGTAGTAAGAATGCTGTGTTCTATTTCAGTAACACATGCAGAAATCTGAACCTTTCCATGTTCCTTGAGACTGCCCATCCTTATCTCTCTCCAGGGCTACTTCATAGGGTTTCTGAGCTGGACCCCAATCCTCCTCTGTGCACCATTTTCTATACTGCCCAGTTGTGCTCTGTGTAGAACCCCTGCATGGCTTCCCATTGCCTGTGTAGGGAGGCCTACTCACTTGGTCTGATTTCAGTTGTCTTTCATGTTATTCTCATCCATTCTCAAATAGGTGCCCCTCCATGTCCTTTGTTTCCCCAACTCTTCTGTCAGAGATCATGACCTACACGGTCTCCTGGATGCTCAGGCAGGTATAAGCCAATAGGAAGTTATAAGGACTATGGAAAACTTGAGTATGCTTGATCTGAAGCAATTAAGTGTCATTTTAAACTCTCTTTCCTAAGCAACTGAAACTGTCATGGTTTGTATGTGGCCTTTATAACCTCTACTTGTACTCTGGCCACACCAAGAAAACTTCTACCTTGTGGATAAATGAAGAACTTTCAAGACTAAATATTTTTGTGTTTTGTTTTCTCTAGATCCTTTTCTGGGTATCCATAAAAATGAACTCTCTTTCCGAGAGAGGACTTTTGATCTCTCCATATTCTTTAGAGAAACTTAGCAGTTTATCAATAAGTGTGTCCACCTGTGTTAATTAGTTTCCCATCACTGTGACAAAATACTTGAGATAAGTGAACTTAAAAAGAGAAAAATTTTATTTTGTCTCATAATTTTGGAGGTTTCAGTTCATGTTGGGTTGGCCCACTCTTTTGGGGCCCATGGTAAAGCAGTGGTCATGGAAGGAATATGTGGCAGAGGAAGCCCATTCACCTCATGGTCAGAAAGAAAAGGGGAAGAAGAGGTGTTTGGTTGGGATACTTCCTTCAAAGTGTTCTAATTTCTTCCCACTAAGCCCCACCTCTTAAGCCTCTACCACCTTCCAGTAGTGCCAGATGCTTTCACAAATCAAGCTCTCAACACATGGAACTCTGGGGGACACTGATCCTGATGATAGTACCGCCTAAACTCTCCTACTTACAGCCTCTGCCTCCCTGGGGCCCTGACTGCCAGAACACAGATTGGGCAAGGTGTTTAAAGTAGTGTTTTGTTCTTTATAAACCTGCAAATAACAACAATGAAGTTTTACATTTGTATGGAGACTGACCGCTTTCTAAATATTTTTGTACACTGACCATGTCTGAACAAAACTTTCAGAAGTATGAAGAAAGCAATAGGAGGGGGAAGAAGACTTATTGGCAGACTACGGGCAGATCACTGTGATGTTGCTGGAACAATTTTTAAAAAAGAAATTAAACCATCAGTCTCTGTTACAAAGGCTGCTAGAATCACTTCCAACTTTCAAACTTGAAAATCCACTCTATAGAATCACTAAGGTATACAATGTGCCCTACATTTGGTTTTGGAAAAGCACATACCAAGTTTTCTTTAATTATAGCTACATCATGCTTCTACGAAGGTTTCATATTTGAATTTATGGAATTGTTATATTGAAATGGAATAGTGTTACACCTTTAAACCTCAAGTGGCTACTAATATTTTATTAAATACAGCTGCCACTAGGCAATAAAAATCGCTAAGGGGCCAAGCAAAGAGTGCGGTGTTTTCATATCTGCTTTCTTCTTAGAGCAGCCATATGCTAGCAATACATATATGCTGTCTGGTGTTCAATATATACTCCAGTTCTGCATAGAGTTAGCCTAGAGCATTACACCACACCTGCATAATTTCAAAACAGTGAACACTAGATGTCACAAAACAAAAACCCTCAGCCGTGCTCTCAAGCACAAATGCATTTACAGTTGGTTAATGAGATATACAGAAAGCTGCTGCAAAGCCAAAGAAGTTAATTTCATTATACAAGTTTAGGAAATAAGGGTGGACTTTTGAGGACAGATATTCTGCAGCCATAATTAGCTTTAAGACAAATCCATTTGGTATGCATTTGGTTTTTCATTAGGACATGCATTTTCACTCCCATGTGCAATGTTTGAAAGGTTTACATTACATAAAATTAGGGCTGCATAAACTGTGTGCTTCATCTCTTTCTCTAATGTGATTGTGCCTTCCCTTGAACACAGTAGCCTAAATGATAGCCCCCATTGTATGCCATGCACGTCAATAAATACCGAACATGAATGTGAATCAATATTGTGTTAGTATTGGGATTAAGCAAGCTATTTTCTCCTCCTCTTTTTTTTCTTCTTCTGGGGAGATGAATATGAGTAAATAAAATGAGTGTTTGTCTGAAACAGTGTTGGGGGATTAGGCTTCATGTTTTCCCTTTGAGGAGCAGCATGCCAACTGGCAGGACTTTGCTGGCTACCTGGGCCGCACATAGGGAAGGAGATGCTCACCCTTGTAGCAGCCAGGCCGGCTGCTTTGAAGGACGCAGGGAGGCGGGCTGCTCTCGCCCAGAAAAACCAGGTGCAGTTTCTGCAGCAGGGAAAGGTTATGCTTCATATGACTTCGTTTTCTCTCTGCAAATTAAGGGACAATTTATGAGTGTCTAGACAGGAATTAATCGGAATAATATTGGCTGCTTTTGACCCGAGAGTGCTATTACAATAAAGTATATACAACACAAATATAGGACAAAATCATTTATATAGCCTATTATCATGCCAGCAATCCAGAGGCACCTCACAATAATAAAATGATTTACAAAAGAAAACACTAACAAAAACATATCTCTGATGATGGATGGCTTTGAAAAGCAAACTTAATCTGTTCCTGAAGTTGTAGTTAGAGAGAGACTCTGTAAGTGCTTACAAGATAAGGAGATTTTAAATGATGGTAAAATAATAAAACAGATTGTTGGTGAGGACCAAAGATCTAGGACAGAAGTAGTTTCTACGATTTATAAGAAGTCAGTATGTGAGAATCTCCCCAAATCCCTGTAAGTACGAAGCCTGGAGAATATATGTTCAAATTCAAATGTACTTAAATGCCTGTCAAATCAAATGGAAATCTAGTACAGTTAAAAAAAAATAACAAATAAAACAAGGAAAATATTATCTGTCTTCATAAAAAAAATAAAGAAAAGGGTTTTAAGATGGAATTTTATACAAACAAAATGTACTTTCAATGTGTGTGTATATGTATGTATATATTTGAATTTGCTGAAGAGAGAAAGCATTGAAAAAATTAAACATTTCATAAAAACAACTATTATACAATTGCAGTTCTGACACTTCACCTGATTTAGTTGTTCTCTGAATTTACAAAGATTGCTGAATAAAAATGAACTTTTTTGTTATTCTTTTATTTGGTCAATTTTAACTGTTATTTTCCTTGATATGAAGACAATAGGGTATTTCATATTTTATTCTTCTCAAATGTTTCCTAATGACTTAATTATTTAAGGAACACAGCTCATTACACAAAACTTGGAAAATATAGAAGAGTATCAACAAGAAGACAAGATTCACATCATCTCCAATTCCAGAAGAAATCATAGTTAATATCTATATCTTGGTATATTTTTTCCCAAAATGGCATTTTTTTTCAAATTAACTCTAAATTAATTCCAGCCACATTTTAAAATTGAAAAATGAACTATTCCTATTAAAACAAAACAAAAAACCCTCACATCAAGTAGAGGCAAAAATTATGACCACAACTTGGTTAATTTAAATTTTTTAAAACATTTTTACCAACCCTGAAAATTCTTGCAAAACTATTTTAACTGAGTTATCATGGTTTCAGCTTAGGAAAAAAACCAAACCAACCATTGATTACACGCACGCACGCACGCACGCACGCACATGCACATATATAATATATATATATACACACACACATACATATATGTATATATATATACACGTATATATGTTTATCATTAACTTCAAACAATAGAATATTTGGCCATTTATTTTCTTTTTTGCCTCAAGTAGCAAATTAATAAACAATCTCTGGGATGGGGATATAGCTCTGTTGGTAGAGTACTTGCCTTGCAAGCGCAAGGTCCTGGATTCAATCCCCAGCACCAGAAAAAAAAAAAAAATCTCACATACACACATATAATACATGTGTGTACAAATATATTACAGCTATGCCTGCATATAATTTTCTTCTTTCTATTACCTTTATTGCAATACTAGAAATATTTCTATTTTTCTGCATATGTCTGCTTTCTCAAAAACTACAGAGTGGGATACATGCAGGACACATTTTGCTTGGTTCCAGCAGCCTGGACCTGTGTGCTTAATGGGTTGGGAAAGTCCTGCAGAGGCTGAGCTCCCTGTGGAACTCCACCCAGTGCTGGTTCTCTATGGCCTGGACACTGACACCCTGGGCTGGATTTTGATGTGGATTGTTTCAAAGGATTCAATTGTGAATTGCTGTTCTGGTGGAAGAAAGATCAAGGTTGAGATCTTCACAAAGAAAATACAATGCAAGACATGTGAATCCTGTCAGACAGCAGCCTTTTAATTTGGTCTTTTCTCAGGTCTTTGCTGTTGCTTTGCCCTGAAGCTGAAGAATCCATATTTGAAGATGGGGGAACTCTCTTCTACACAGCCAACGCAACTTACCTTCTTTCTCATCTCACGTCAGGACAGGCCCTTGAAACCCTCTTGGCTTTTTCTTTTCCTATTCCAAAAAGACAGTTTCAAGGGCAATTTTGTTTTCTTATTTATTTAATTTTTCACCTATTTTGCTATTCCATATCTCCTGATGGTGGGATTTACCCATTCTGTGGCTATTGCCTTTTAAGAAAATTGAATACAAAGCTTAGATTAGTTGTATGGATCACAGAGGATAGGTTTATTAGTTCTCATCATCTAAACCTTGATCTGGCCTTTCGAGACTTTTAGAGCTACAAAGAAAAACTCAGATCACCTGATTTTTCTGGTACTGTCAAAAGTTGTGTCAACTGAATTAGAGTTTTAGTACTTTCTAGTGATGTGGGGGAAAATCTCACTGCCTCCTCTTCTTGGGAACATGGCTGTGGCAGTTTGGATCTGGAATGCCCTCTTAAAGGCTCACGTGTTGAAGGGCTTCATCACCAGTTGGTGGTGCTATTGGCAAGTGGTGGAAAGTTGGGCCTTGTTGAAGGAAGTAGGTCACAGGGGTGTGTCTTTGAAGGGTATCTCTTATTTCCTGCCCCTACCCCAGTACCTCCTTCCCCCAGCCCTTCTCTCTCTCTTTCTCTCTGGCCAGGAAGTGAGCAGGTCTGTTCCACTTCATAGTTCCCACCGTGATGTTCTGCCTTGCCACAAGCCCAAAGTGACAGGACCAAGTGACCATGGACTGAAACTTCTGAAACTAGAGCCAAAATAAACCTTTCCCACTTGAAATTGATTTTTCACAGTGATCCAAAGCCAACTAACACAATGGCCAACTTAATTTTCTTATTTCTGAACTGTGTTGTGTTCTCTGTTACAGCGGCTTTGTCTCAAACAAATACAGTGAGAATTACACCAGTGTTACACAAATCCCAAATATTAATTCTGAGTTGTCAGAACTGAACCCAAACAGGAGTTCTCACTATCTCAAGGATTAAAAGGATGTGTCCTTCTCTTTCCCCTAAATGCCTGGTAATTGGTGTTACATGTCTAAAACAGAAGAGAGATTTTATTTCCCTCTATATGTAACAAATTAATTGAAATAATTCCATATCTGTTGGTTTGTTTGCTCTAAGGAAGTATGAAATTGGTAGGAAATCAACTATTTCTTTTTTCTCAAGAACTTTTTTAAATTTTATTTTTACAGATTGCATTTTGATTCATCATACACATCTCAAGAACTTTTGAACCCTCAGCTCATAATCTTATGAGTTCTTCTGGATGTTCCATATCCTGAGATGGGCTCTCTCCTGCTAGAGAGAGGGGGTCCTGCCCAGATGTAAGTGCTGAGACCCCACTGTCCTTTTTTTTGGGGGGGGTACACTCTAAAGGTCCTTCTAGTAGCACCAAGGGCTGAAGAGAACATTCCAGAGCTCATAGTGATGATGAAGTCTTTAGGGGCAGGATTACATAGTAGCTACTGGGTTGGGCCCTAAAGTCAAAATACCTCATGCAAAATCTTCACCTTTCAATGTACCAGCTATGTGAACTTGGAAGCACAGTTTGATTGTCCATTCATCTATCCATAAAACAGGACAATAGATATATGCATCGATTATAATGGTATCTACCTACATTTAAGGAATTCAGGAGCCAGGTGCAGTGGCTCACAACTGTAACCCTAGTTACTGATGGGGCTGAGACAGCAAGGATCACAAGATCAAGACTAGTACAGGCGAATTAGCAAAGAAAATATAACGGGTTGGGGATGTAGCTCTGTGGTAAGGCACTTGCCTAGCATGCAGGGGGCACTGAGTTACATTCCCAGCACTACCAAAACAACAACGAAAAAGAACTTAGTGCAATGTTTTGCATAGACTCTTCAGTCATTTGAAAAAAATGATATAGTAAACAATAATTCTTTCCTCTCCAGAATTTGTGAGAATTCCATCAGATGATATATTAAAAGCTCCTACTATTTAACTAACATTGACTTGCATTAAAATCTGCTTCATCCTTCCAGTACATAAGACTGAATTTTGTATTAGCATTTAACTTGTATGCTTTATTCAGGTTTATCTTGTGTTGCCCTAGAAATTCAATAAATATTGTTTCTTTATATTACCCCTAGACCCTTGTGATAGACTTTGCTACCTCAGCACGCAGCAGCCAACACTCACTGCTCTCTTGCTCAGTATTTCTACTACAGTTTTATGTCCAACTCCAGGCCCTGGAAAACAGTCTCACACTATCACAACAATCTTAGCTATGTCTCCAGTGTTTTGGGGGCTAGGAAGGACAACTACACAAGAGAAAAATTTCTTTTGTGGCTCCTGGGAAAGGTTTTTTTCACCGATAAAAGAAAAGGCCCTTTTGTATTTAGCCTTACCTTTCTGACTTGAATAAATTTGGGGACATTTGCACTGTGGCAGACATATTGCAAATAAGAGGCAATATTGAAAAGTACTGAATGACATCACTGAGGCACTGTACTCATAGTGGAACCACCTATATCTATGCTTCCTAAATGGGGAGATAATTAAATGTCTTTATTGCTTTACCACAGGTAACTGAATATTCTGCTACTTTTGGCAGCAAAACTATGTATCTCTAAAACTCCAGGTTGCTGAATCTAATTCTCTAATTTAGTGTTCATGCTGGCTAAGTGATGTATCATGGAAACATATGTAGGCATAGTTATAGATATTTAGGTATGGTTATATATACACAAATATACTTACAACCTGCTATGTATACATTTACACAGGAAGTCCGTATGCTTAGCACAAGACAGTAAGAGGAATTCAAATACATCTGGATGCTTCCCAGGTTAGGTGACACACTGTATTTACATAATATACCTTCAGTCTTCTCTCAAAAATCAGAAAAAAATATTAATGATAGTAATAATAAAAATATCAATTATTGCATTTTTTCTTGGAAGGCTTATTGTTAAGCCCTTTATTTGCATTTATTTCACTTAATTCTTTCTTGGAAAGAAATCTTTTAATCCTTATTTTATGGATAATAAAAACAGATTTTAAAGATTAAAGTTGCCTAGATTATTCTCCTTAATTTGCATATACTTTTTGCTTTAATCTATTTGCATTTACTGTAACAAAATACCTGAGGCTAAGTGTTTTATAAAGATAAGAGGTTTATTGAACTTGCAGTTCTGAAGGTTCAAGGGCATGGTGCAGGCATTAGTGTAGATCATGGCAGAAGGTATCACAATGACAGGAGCACATCAGGGAGGGGGAGATCAGGTGGTGAGATGGGGAGTCTAAGAGCTATGGTGAGTGTCAGCCTTACTCTTAAAATCCTCTAATGAGAACTAACAAAGGTTCCACGAATTCTATATCAATTTCTTCCAAGGGCAGCTCCTCGGTAAGCTCCCATCTCTTAAATGTCCCACCACCTCCCAACCTGGCAACATTCAGAACCAAGCTTCCAAAACAGGAACCCTCAGGGGACACTGCAACCATATTCAGACCATGTCACTCTCACCCCAACTTCCTTCACCTTAATCTCTCCAGGTCTCATCCATCCTGAACGTCTGAACCAAGACCTCTCTTCCTTGAAAGGACCTTTCATGACCTCAGGCTAGAAGAGAAGACTCTTGGAATCACTTAACTGCCTGGAATTATTTCCTCCTCTTCCCCTTTTCTTTCTTGGGAGTTGTCACCATGGTTATCTTGCCTGTCATTTCAACCACCAGTGGTGGCCCTTGGCCTGGCTTATGGTGCCATTGGTCATGATGTTTTTGTGTCCTTAGCACTGTTTGGAATTTGAAAACTTTTCACAGCATTTGAAAAGGAAATTAAGTCTCAAAACATCTTAGAGTACCCAAGCAGCACCATGCAGTATTCACCATTATCCCCCTTGTTGTTTGTTCATCCTTCCACATAGGTTGAATATAGCTGCTGATGCAACTAAGGACTCAACAAGCACAATGATAATGGCAGGCCAACATGCTGCTCCCAACTTGGAGGAATTTTTCCCAGCACAGATTGCACCACATGAGCCATTCAACTTAGTAGTCCATTCTCTAGGCCTCACTTTCAGTATTGCAATAAAGTACAAAGTGTTGCCCAGTTGCTACTCTGTCTTTTTTTTTATTACTAGAATCCCCACTCCTCAGTTTGGGACAAGTGGCTATCCAAGTAAAAGACACATTTATCAACTTATTTGTACCTTGTGGCCACGTACATGTTCTTGCCAAATCCATGTAAGCAAAATAAGATGTGTGCATCCCGTCTTCACTTCTTTGCAAACCTGGATGTCAAGGACCTTCCTCCTTCCTGTGGGTGATAACCAGGCCATGAAATGTATTGATCATATTCAACTACATAGTCAAGGGCTTCACGCTAGGGAATTGTTCAAAAGCAAGAGCTCACCATAGAAGAAACAAGATCTGCAACATGTTGTGGTAGAATTTTATTAGGCAGATGTGCATCACTATGGCCAAGATACACAACAAGAACAACTCAGAGGACGAAAAATTTATTTTGGCTCACAGTTTCAGAGGTTCAGTTCATGGTTGGCTGATTCCATTGCTCTGGGACCAGTGTGTGGCAAAACATCACGGTGAAAGGGTATGGTGGAGGAGAGCTGCTACTTCACTCATGGCAGTTGGGAAGTAGAGAAAGGTCTAGAACTAATACACCACATTCATTAAAATGGCAGGCTATGTTGATGTTATCATCTGTCCCCTAGGACAATAATTTTTATCACTGTGCCAACAGTTGCCCATTACTTTCCAAGGTGGGGGATGGGAAATAATGCATTTGAGTAAAGAGAGAGTTGGAGGACTCCATCTGGAATTGGGGCATTTAAATGTTGGTAAGGGTATATGAATTCAACCATCCTATATTCCCTAATGCTCTTATTTCCTCTGTCTGGACTTTCTAACAGATTCTGCCAAGTTCTGGAGTAGGGTGACAGTATGAACTGAATAAATAGCCAAATCTGCTATAAAGAGAAGAAAACTCTGACAAAGTCTCTGATTTTTCTTCAATAACAAAAGCAGCTGTATTTTAGTTAACCTTTTTTCCTACCACCATGGTGATGGCCACACAGGCAACCAGGTGCATGATGATGACAATAATGAAGGGAATAATAACATCAGATTATGACAAACCTTAGATTCAAGCATGCCATCAGGAAAGGCTGGGATCAGAAAGGACAGAAAATGAGAGAGCAGAATGGAAAATGTAGAAGGCAAATGTGGTCCCTAGAAATGAAAATCAGACAGGCAGGACTAACTTGTAATAGCAGGATTATAGTCATCATGGTCAAGGATACAGGACTTGGCTGGGTTGCTCCCGAACCAGCAAAGGGCTCAAAGTAGAAGCAAAAATTTCATAAATTTTGCATATGAGAAGCTTTCCTTGCTGTTTTTATTGTTCTCACATGTTTGATTATATCCCTGGTAGAATGGTGTGAGCTGAGAAACCTGGACTACATTTATAAAATATAAATATCTACGTGTAAAGCAAATCTTCATTATTTATCATAGAGGTCTGCCTGGAAATCATAATAAACAATTATATAGTGTGCAATGGGGGCCGACTCAAGTCTGGGCTGAACATGTCCCCCTCCAGCAATGAAGAAAAACACTCTGAGGTCAGGCGAGGCTCCTCTGGGGATCTTGTTCAGAATTACAAACTAAACAGACATACTTTAGTCTCAAAGTATATTGCAGAGTTACATGATGATCCAAGTCAAGTTTTAGACATCCCAAGTTGATATAAACAAACTGATATTTTTGTCTTCAGCCTAGCATATGTAGAACATCAAGCGTTGGCTGTTTACCAAATAAATAATTCAAATTGATAGACAAAAAAATCAGGAAGGATGTTCTAGAATATGCAAAGCTATTAACTAAATCCAAGTCAGAGGCAAACTCAGTGAGTTTAAGGAATCTGCAGAGATAGGATAACCAAATGTTTCTTCAAAAGGCAAAATGAGTAAGTAATATACATACACTACTGATTTTTAAAGTATGGAAAACAATGTTATATTCCTCTATTGTGCTCATTTATGTATATGACATTGTTATGTAGCTATCTTATGTGCTGTTTAGAGATATATGCGTGACTTTTACTTCATTTAGAATACATGGTCACCAGCAAGTTAAGCAACATCTCAGAAGGTGGACATGACTGAGAGAAATGAGTGGAACAGAAATGAGCATGTTAGTCATAGAGCAGAGTGAAATAGAGCTGAAGGGCAAGGGGTAGAGGTCAAAAATGCAAGACCCAGAAACATCTGTTTTATTTTTTTTTCAGTTTATGGTCAAGGGACAGAAAGTTTTTCATTTCAGAATTCTGAACTCATCGTGATTCACGCTCACTATTTCTTAAGAATTTGCCAGTGGAGGTATTCACTAATTAAGTGAGTAGATTTTCCATACAAACATGAAAAACATTTATGAAGATTAAAATATATATAATTTGTTATGTACCACAAATTCAATAAATAGTAATAAAGATCTCCTATATCCTTGGAATATAGGGAGTGGGTGTCTCATCTGTCAGAGAGCATTCATTGACAGCTCATAAATAATCTCTTTTAGTTCTCACAGTTATGGTGGGAGATGAAAGCTATGTAATCCTCAGTCACAGATGAAGAAGTGGATATGCAGATTCACCTCAAGGTCACATGGACGGCAAGGGTCAGGTGGGATTCAGACCCAGAGCCTGACTCCAAAATCTGAAGGAGAAACCTGTATGTGGCATCACTCCCTTGGACACTTTTGCCGGTCTTCCAAACTTCAGCAGCCTTCAAGTACAAATGATGAATAAAGCAGTTAATTTGGGAAAAGGCCAACATTCAGATAACATTCAATAAAATTACAAATAATGTCTATTAATTTGAAAAACATCTCTTCTTTTTTCATCTGAATACAAGCTTACATCATCTTTCTCAATTTGTCATGAAGAGATTATAAATTCATTTTAATTTAACGTAAGACATTGAGTTAAAAAAAAATCCACAGGCTTGGACTAACTTCCATGGTTTTTGACAGTTAAAGGAAGGCTAAACTGTGGTTTCATCTTCCAGGTGATCTCAAGATGAAGGTGTAAGGAAAACACGTCATTCAAACTCACAGTGCATGAATTAATGTCCTTCTGTCACCAGCCTCTTCTTTTTTCTCCTCACTGGGTCAAGGGCACCATGGCCTCTTCTTTCCTCCCTGAGGAGCTTTGGAAAATACTTTAAAAACATGGCTCCTGAGCTGATAGTAACTCAGTCTAGGTGGCTCTACTTGTCCAGAAATCATTTCTTGAAGAAGACAAAGTGACTTTGATGGTCTCTAGTTAATAATATGAACCTGAACATGAGAAAGGTGACCACATACTATTGTGCAAACCCAGATCCTTTTGAGCTTAAAAGTGGTACTAATAGGAATTACACTGGGACAACAGGCCCAACAAACTTGTCACAGGCAAGGGAGAACTGAGTCTTGTGGACCAAATTAGGGAGTGTTTTCCTTAACCTGAGAGCAATAGGAAGCCACTAACACTTTTAAATAAAGTGAATAATCAAATGCATGTTTTGAAAGTATAAATTGCACAGATCACTACAGTGAGGAGATGTATTACAAGGGCAAGAATGACTGCGTGTAAAAGAGGAGGCATGATATATGATGGTCACCAAGATGACAGTGGGGCAGTGGAAATGGACAAAAGGGTTCAGATCTGACAGACCCATAACAGACAAAAATGGGCTAAACATAAATAGTTCAAATGGGATTGGAGGATCAGGAGGAGGAAAGATCAAGGATTATTCCTGTATGATTTATCGAATGAGAGTGGGTGGTGGTGCCATTCATTGGGAACTATGAGGGCTAGGATGGGGGTGTGCCAGTCTGCAAGATCTGCTCCTTCTTCTTCCTCAGTTCTTTATCCAAATGTTTCCTTCTTAGGAAACTGTCCGCTGACACCCTTTGAAAACATTGCTGCCTGCTGCTCCTCCCACACTCACCCTTCCCCATCTTGTTTTCTGTTTTATTCTTTAACACTTGCACCATCTCACACACTTTAACACACACACACACACAAACACACACACACACACTTATGCCCAGATAGACATTTATTTTTATTTATATCTCTTTATTATATATATTGTGATGCTAGTGATTGAACCCAGAGCCTCACACATGCAAGGCAAGCATTCTACCACTGAGCAACATCTCCAACCCAGAAACTTAATTCTTAAAAAAATGTACCTTGTTTATTTTTCATATATTCTTCATATTACAGAATGGAATGTAATCCCCATGAGTAAAAGTTTTAGGGATCCTGTTTGTAACCAAGATGCTTAGAACTATACTTTGGCATTTACTCAGACCTTGATAAATAGTTATTAAAATGAAAAAGTGAAATGAACCAATAATTAACTAAAATCAACCTTGTATTACCTTATCAGATATTTCAGGTATTTGTGGAATGTTAAATGTACCACGTTAAAAAGTAAGACAGAGGAGAATGCTATAAGTCGGACATGATCCTAGATCCTGTTGGACAGTTCTCTAGTCTTCACTGTAGCTCCTCAACCACTTTTGGGAGGTTTGGGGCTACTTGATTCATCCCACTCTGTGCATCCTGCCTACCTTACTCATGTCTGGATGGACGTTGCCTTGTACTTGGGTCCTTCTCCTGAGCCCAGTCCCTCTAGTGACTGAAAGCCACAGATGTAATTCAAACATGCTGCACACAGCAGACATCCTCTAAAGACACACCTGAACCCAACAAGAGAAGAATTAAGGGAAAGAAAAAGAAAACACAGAGATTAAGGCTTCTGAGGCATTCGAGACTGAAAGGGAGAAGAATGCGGACTAAAGCCAGAGAGGCAGTAGGAACCTCTGTCTAGCTTCCTC
This sequence comes from Glaucomys volans, assembly GCA_020662805.1. NCBI lineage: Eukaryota > Metazoa > Chordata > Mammalia > Rodentia > Sciuridae > Glaucomys > Glaucomys volans. The sequence continues at coordinate 2,642,177 of JAJEJO010000176.1, read as the reverse complement.
CTGGGCGCATCCCCTCCATGAGTCTCTGCACAACGAGTGGTGTTCTCCCAAGAGTAGTTTCCTCCAGACAGCCCCCTCTCTAGGCATTTTCAGCTACTTTACATTTTTGGCAAAATTATGTAAGGAACTGGGGCACAGCGGTTCAATCCACTTATTAATTTATTTACAATTTCAAAAGTATTTATGGACTCCTTCCTATTCACGAGAAATATGCCAGGGATAGGAGATTCAGCAATGAAAACCTAGACATGATGCCACTCCCTCGAAATTCACTGAGGTTAACCCAAGGCCACTGAGGAAGATGCCATCCTGGGTATGACCCCAGGGCTCCCTGAAGGTCCCCGAGCAGCCCAACCTCTTTACTGTAAAGCAAAGCAGAAAGTCACCATAGTCCTTATTGCTTTTTGTCAAGAATACCATATCCTTTATGTCTAGACAAAGTGTCTGCCCGATAAGAACACTTTGCTGCATCACCCACTCCCAAATTATTCGAGACAGTGTCCAAGCCTGAGCACCATTTGTGACCTTGCTTGAAAAGGCACAAACCCTTTTAAGGAGCTTCAGATATTACCTCTTTCCCTTAAGTGGTAGCGAGGTGACCTGGGAAGACACACTGAGCTTCCAAAAGGTGCTTAACAAAGAATGAGGGAGATACTTTGGCCCTAGGAAACTCCAAATCATTAAATAATACTTGCCTTAAATGCACCAATAAAACATTGTGCATTAAGGTTTGGCAATCAGAGGGATGAGCACAGAGATGGCTTCTTAAATTCCTTTTAGAGGAATTGGAATGGAGATTCACTTTGCTCATCTGCCTATCACAGAGGGTGATCTCCCCAAAGACTTCGCTGGCAGCAGATCCTGCCAAAAGTGCTCACAGTGGACACTGCCCTCATCTCTCCTCCCTGAGAACCAGAGTCCCGTGAGAAAGCACGTTCGCAATGCTCTGCGGTGGGAAACTCTAGGAGGAGGACTTTTCCCAAATCTGTGTGAATTGAGAGACTGGAAGCAATGCTCACAAGCTTCCTTGTTTATGTTATTCTCTGTAAAAATATTGGAAACCCAAAACAAGTCAGAAGCGTGTTGGCACTGAATTATGTCAGCACAAACATTCAATTCAAAAGAATCGCTGGATTTATTTTAATAGCTGAGAAACCTGGAGGTATGTGCAGTCTATTCTGGCTGTCAATTTATGATCTTTAAAAACATTTTTTAAATTGACTGGTCTTTAAATACATCCCACCTCATCTTGTTTGAGCCAAGTTTTACAGATGCCATCTTAAAAATCAATTCAAAGAGCAGCCATAAACTCAAAAGCGTCCTACTTGAAGTGTATATGGCAGAATGCAATTTTGTTTAATTTTAATTGACAGAGATGTCAGCCTAAGAGAATATTTTAGAATATTAGCAGGAACAGTAAACTTGTGCCTTGACATTTTTATGGTATAATGGTATAATTCCCTGGGAAAAAAATCGTCACTGTCAGGATTTACACTAAAGCAATACATGTATGACTCCTTCCCCCCACCGGCACTCAGTAAAGGAGTCACAAACGTATTGCTAATTACACAATTTATTTTGTGGAACTGTAGCTGAAATCTTTTCTGGATTTTCCACCAAAATTAAGATCCTTCTGAAATGATGGATTCTAGAAAATTCTGCTAAATGGACAAAAGTGCAGAAAAAAATTGATTCCAGCTGTAGGAGAGACTAGTTCTTTCCCCCTCTTACTTGGAGATCCAGTCAAGGGTACTGCAGAAGTTCTTATGACAGATGTTTAGGATTTAAGCTATACTGAACTTTACCAGAGTAGGAGTTTTTCAAAGGTGCACATGTGCAAATCCAAAAGGTTAATTTCCTATGTAGATATAAACATAGATGAGAAAATTTAGGCTATAAGTTCAACAACAGTATACATCAGGATTGCTTTGGGCTCTTAAGACTCATGCTAGGGCAAATGCCTCTCTCAAGACTTACTGCACCCAGTGTATATGTTAAGCTTAGAATTTACTCCATCTTGTTGAAATAACATCTTTATCTCTGTGTCTTCACCATTAGTGTACCATGGGATACCATAATTAAATCTGTACCCATGATGCCTTGTGCAAGTCTTAGCACATAATTGGTGCTCAGGAAAAGGGGACTGAAACCAAGAGGTAATTTTAATTCAGCTAATGTAAATCAAGTGAAGGCATCTGTGCCACTTTGGGATAAAACAAAGAATGTCAACCAAAAAAGGTTCCTGCAACCCCAGCAATTAACCTTTGGTCCTCCAAAGAAATGTGTCATGCTGGAGTATGAGATATTCTGCTAACTTCTCATGGTTTTATGGTCTGAAAGAGTGTCCAATTAAAAATCATCCATGAAAAAAAGCAAGGCATTAATGCAGGATAACTTTAGGACATTGACCAAACCAGAAGAAACCTGAAATGATGGTATAATTTTTTCTCAGTCACCCAATTCAACATCAGTTTTGAGTCACCCATGAATGCCAATATATCTTGCTAAGTGCCCTCATTGTTAAAGCGAGTGATATTACAGAGAAGACAGGTGCTCAACATTGCAGACACTATGCATTAATAAGACCATGCATGCCCACCTTAGCAAGGCAACTGGCTCAAAACAAATACTTACAAACTGGAATTAAATGATAAAAGCTAACAAGAGGAAATGTGTGTGCAGTACTGTCAGCAGTATAATCATTAAGCAAGAAACAAAGAAGAAAAGATTAGGCATAAGGAGATGCCTAATAAAGGAGCCTCCTAACATCTCGTGTGACTCTTCAAGGATAAATACAATTTTTAGAATGATCATAAGGGTGAAAGTATATTTAGGTAGGAAACATTGAGCCAAGGCAAGAGTCAGGGAAGTACATGTGGGGTTAGAGAAAGGTTAGGGTGATTTGATGCTATTAAAATCGTGTTGGTCTGTGTATAAAGGGTGATATTGTTTGCATGTTACATGGAAGTTTCCTGATGGCAGGCTATGATTGCCACAAGACTTCATAAAAAGTTAAGCCCCCAAATTAATGTGTGTGCCATCTTTCCTTACCCCTTAAAACTGCCCATTATGGACTTGGGCAGTTTTACAATGATAGATAGAATGACAATGATGGATAGAATGACAATTAAGAGTTTTAAAAATCATTGTCCAGAGGACTTGAGCATTATCCATTTTAAGCAATGTCTAGGAGTCACTATTGGATTTCTACTTCTATTTGTTTCAAACAGATGGAATTTATATCAAAGTTTAATAAATTGTGTTCTGAGGTACATGGGTTTAGGAAGGTATTAACTGACATTTCCCCCCAAAGAGTTCTATGGTCCTGGAGATTGTAAAGATGCTATGAAGGCCATCTTTCTCTCGGAGATTCATGGTGTACGTTCGCAGACAAAAGGCTCTGGACATCCTGTAATCGAAAAACCAGTTTAAACATATTTCATCCCAAGTCCCACAAACTGCTATTTACCATGAAATCTTACCGTGTGTGTGTGTGTGTGTGTGTGTGTGTGTACACAGAAAGATCACTGGCATCTCCCTGACATAATATCAAGGCATTTTGGGAATTTTCTAGAGCCATTCTTGACCTGTCGCAATTGTAACTTTGGACTCTGAGCTCCAAGGAAAGCCTCTAGGGACCACAGGTATTTCTGGGTCTTTGATGATAATTTGTCCATGAAGTCCATAGAAACAGATTATTCCTACCCAAATTGCATTTAAAATATTCTAGAATCTTCTGAATCCATCCAAATATGTCATCTAAAATGTCTTAGTGAGTTATATAGATAGACTCTCTCTGTCCAAGTATTTCCACATACTAACTGGAAGGAAAAACACTTGCCACATCCTGTTCTCTGAGGTTGTCAGAGAAAATTAGTAAATCTCCTAGGTTTCCTCTAATGTTTTCAGCTCCATAGAGACTGGTTTGCTTGAAGCCTTGATAATGTGAGTTACATGAATCATTTTCTGGGAGTTCAACTTTAGTAGCAGGACTTCCAAAGATAAGAGTGGTGAAGGTGAAGGCTGCCGTCACAACTCTGGTGCAACAGAAGGAGGGAGTGAGTGAGGCAGCAGTGAGAAAAGTATCTTGCCTATGTCCTGCAGCTAATTCAAGAAAAATCAGTGCAGTGTAATATATTCCAAATAACCTGTTTTCTTTCTCCTTTGCTCCCCAATAGTGAATAAATACCCATTCTTAAAGCTTGAGAAAAAACAAATTCTCCTTTCTGTCAGCTGAAGCTGGGTAGTGTATGAAGATAAGAGGTTCAGTACTTCACAGTTCTGGAATTTCAAGGGCAGGGAGTTGGCATCATCCAGGCTCTGGTGAGGACAGTAAGAGCATTTGCCAAAGTGAGAGATCACATGGCAAAGCCAGAAGCCAAAGCCCATGGAGAGTCCAGTTTTACACTTCCATAACGATGCTCTGGAAAGACAAAATATGATCACACAAGAACCACATTAATTCCTTTGAGGGCAGTGCCTCCAATATCCCAAGTACCTTAGTACTACATCTCACTCTTAAAGGTCCCTCACCTTTCAACATTGCCACACTGGGAAAAAAGCTTCCAATACTTGATCCATTGGGAGAAACACTTAAACCATATTTAAATCATACCACTCCCTGTTAAAAAATCCTTTTTTTTTTCCCCTAAGAGGATTGGAGACATTATTATCAAAGAAATGAGTGATACAGGCAACTTTTGGAGATGAGAGAGACAAAGTCTGTCTTCTGTCATTGTTTCTATCAGAGAATTTGCAGAAATGTTAGCCAGTCAGGGAAAATAGTCAAATAGCCAGGTAAAAATGGACTGTACACAACATGACCTAAAGTCAAAGTAAAAAGGTCAAAGCATTTTAAGGCTTGCGGTGTCTGATTTTGCAAGAGATCCACCATCTTTGTTTCTGCATTCACTTTCTGGAGTCCTCGTTCATCATCAGGACATTTCCAGTTATTTTATCCAGCAGGAGAAAACATGGCAGAGGTCGGGGTGAGTCCAGGTCCAGGAAGGGGAAATCAAGGGCAGTACCACCGATGCTCTGTGAGCTGGGAGCCTGTGATTTGTAGGTCAGCTAAATGAGGACACAAAGCCACAGCTGCTAAACCACAAAGGCCCACATAGAGTTTGCCTGGCTCAATTGCTTTGCAGTCAAATCTGCGGAAGAGAGTCTTCCATGGGGGAACCTTCTTCTTCCCCAATTAGTGTCTTTTCACAGTGGCAGGATAGAAAAGGTTTTACTCTGCAACATTACTTAGTATCAGTAATATGCAAAAGATCTGTGAAATCAATTCCCATTATTTCAAAGGACGCAGCATAGTAAAAATAATGCATAGTAAAAACACTGTAATGAAACTACTGCTTAATCTGCAGCGATTATCTAAGATGAACCAGCAACTGTTTCATCCTTATTTTGCAGCATCTGCTCACTGGTACATAAACTGTATGCACCACAGTGATGCTTCATACTATGGCTGGAGGTTGAAACTGAATTTTAAGGTATCACTGGAATACATGTTCAGGGGGATTGAATATCATGGGGCTTAAGATCATTGAAAGTTTCTCATTCTTGTCTCTCCTGACTCATTTGTTTTATGCATTTTTATTTACCTAAACTAATTTTTTAATATGAGATATGAGAGAAAGCTCAAAAAAAAAAAAAAAAAAAAGAACAGAACCATAGTGTTCTGTTTAAATAATAAAAAAAAAAGCTAGGTTGATCATTATGCAAATGGCAGGCTGCCTGCATTCCTGACCTCCCCCCAGTTTGCCCCTCCGCTCCTTGCTAATAACAGTCAGCCTTGTTTGGCCACAGCTTGGCAAAACTCTCCAACATTTTTGCCGCTCTATATTTCAGCCATGACTTTTGTCATATTTTGAAGAGAAACTTGCACCTGGCCAACCAACTTGCATGCCAAGTTCTATCCCATTGAGATTTAAAATGGATTTGAATCGATTGGCCTATGAAATTAAGAATGCATAAAAAAGACAGCAATAAAAAGTCACCGCAGAGTTTTCTTGCAGGGTTGAAAATAAAATGAAGGATATTGTGATAGGTGGCGTTCACCCTCTAGTACCTTAAAAAACACAAGCAATATTTTTTGTTATATGCAAAGATTAGGAAAGAAAAAGCAGCTGATAAAATATGTTATGAGAGTAGAATGAATTTTTCTCTTGGCATGGCTGATGTAAACAAAAAAGTCTGTGTTTTTATTATTGGCATAACAATTTTAATTTAACATGGTGCACTGGTATTTGCTATTGAACAATCTTTTATTAATTATCTTTTGAATTATTTTCAGGGAGAAATGGAGTCTTCCTTTTCTCCAGGAATTTCTGTTTCCATTAGAACTATTCCCAGAATCTCCCAACTTTTCTTTGATAGTCTTCGCTCAGCGAGGAGGAAGACAAGCAGAGAAAGGTTAAGCATTTGTCAGTTCACCACTGAAAATTACACTGTTGCAATAGCAGGCATCTGAAATGTCCAAGTCATCCAGAGCAGATCAGCCCTCTCCTAAACCAAAGGAAGTCCAAGAAAATGCCAAACGGCTTCCAGTTCAATCAAACCAGAACGTGATGATGAATCGCTTTGGATTTTGTTAAAATGCAGTTTTTGAGTGAGTAAGTCTGAGCTATATGGGACCTGAGATTCTGCACTTCTAACCCACTCCTAATACTGCTGGTCTCCAAGGGACTGATCTTCCTGGTGTGGGGACAACGCCTGGAATTCCAAGGTTTGAGCAGATGAGAGCCCTTTCTTTCATTCAAATGTTATCAATGTCTTAAGATGAACATCTAAGTGTGAAAAATCTAGGGAAATAGAGATATTTGTCCCTAAAAGAGAGGACACAATATTACCACAGGGATTTCTTAGGGTCACACAACATACTACAAACCTCCATCAGTTAAAGTGAGAAGGTAAAGATCTGAGACAGAACAAAATCAGATGGCTAGTGGATAGAGATACAGGGGCTGATGTTATTCTCTCAACGCACTGGCTGACAATGGCATCACTTTCAATCTCTTCTCTTCTATTTGTAAATATTTTGATCTAATTCTATTTAATATGGACATATCTTTTATTGGGAACAGGTTCACATCTACTATTTAAAGAAAATAATCCATAAAGTTTGAAAGAAAAATCAATTAAAAATAAAATTTTATTCTCACAGTTCTAGGTATAATTTGTAATATTCTGTGTAGTTGAAATGTTCTAGGTAGTTGATTATAAACTATGTCATTAGACAATCCACCTCGAAGTCCTAAAGACATCTTGGCAATCTGAACTTTGACTTTTTAAAGATTTGTTTAAATAAGATGCAGATTTAATATTTTCTGATCGATATTATGTAAAATACATTCTGAGGGATATTCTTGCTTTGGTCTACAAAATAACTCCAAAATGATTAATTTTAATTAAAATTTTCTCCCCAAATAATTGTGCCATGACTATTCTGGGGACCCACCTCTTAGCATCTTTTCTACTTTGTGCAAAAATTCAGGTGTCACGTACCCCACACGTCAGCCACAGTAGTAATAAAGGACCCTTCCTCTCCAAATCTCTCTCCTCCTGACTTATGGATCAACACAGTCTACACCAGAGAATCTCATTAATTATAAACCTATCTTGTCTCAGGCAATAATAGAGAAAGACAAAAAGAATATGTTTGAGTACTGCTTGAACAGAATATTGTTGTTGAACATGATTTTACTTGATGTGCCAATTCTGTTTTCACAAAAAGGGTTCCAATTTTAAAGCAAACATTACAAACATGTGCACTTTAGAATGGTAAAGATTTCATCTCAGCCACACAGGGAGATACATGTGAGGGTAAAAATACAGATGTGATCTTCAAATGTGTAGAGGAAGAGTAACAGCTAGGTTAAGTTATAGATAGTGCATTTTTATTCTAAACAGAATTGAGAAACTAGAGTGGATTTTTTTCCTTCGTTTCAAAGTGGCTTATCTCCTTGGGACATGTTCCTGTACATACCAGCTGGTGCAAGGGATGGCAAGAAGCTTATAGAAACTTTGGAAATCTGAGAAAACTATTTAAAATGTCCCAAGATATAAAAGAATATAAATCCAAGCTGAATATCATACAATCTTCTCATTTTGGTAATGAGCCTATCTCAAAGTATGTTGAAATCTGATTTGACCCCTTAAGAGAGACATAAGTCATAAGAGATACAAGAGGAATTAAAATTTTCCATCCTTAACTGACTTTGAATTTATAAAAATAGAGTTGTGTCCCTAAATAGTTAAGTGGTTATTAGTCCTCATTTTGTGAAACGTTCCCTTTTCTGTGTAATTTCAAACATCACCTGCTTTAAAAGTAAGTGATTTTGCAAATGTTTTGTTACTGCCAAAGAATCCAAATCTGAGGAATGCTCTTTTCACAAATAGAGATAAACAATTAGATTTGGAAGTGTCACTGGAAGCCGCATTGTAGGTTGTGAATTGTTCCAGTGTTATTTTTACAAGTGATATGTTTATTTTCGTGATCAGTTAGAGATTTGGTCTATGAGTCCCAGCTGAGAATCCCAAGAACTTCCTCAGTTCCCAAGAAATGGAGAACACCTGGAAAAGGATTCTCTAAATGAAAAATATGAACTCTCACCCCGAACACACACCAATGAGATGCATGAGAACGGCAAAAACAAGCAAAAAATACAAATCAAATAGAATATTTTCGTCTGATCGTCCTTCATCTTCAGTCTTTGGTTTAAAACCAGCAGATAAAGAAATAAACATTCCCCAAAATGAACGCCCCCCATGCCATTAGGATCTCCAAAGTAAATAAAAAGTGGTACTGCAGAGAGTGAATTGCTGTAGCAATTCCAGGGAGAATCCTGATTTTAGCACCTCTGTACCAAATTTGTCATTTAGGGAAGCTCTTGTTCCCTTTATTGAGTTTCACTGTAGCGAACAATTTCTGCCTGCATCCCTCGTGTGTCCTTTTGGTTTATTATCTTTCACTGTGAATTGAGCCTCCACAATCAGTTTCACGGGAGGCCTAATTCCACTCACTGCTTATACATATGAGGAGACACCCCTCCCTGCCTCCCCCTCTCCCAATGTTCTTATCAAATGAAGAATTGTGGATAAGGGTTAGGTGCAGATAAACATGAGTGTAGCACTTCCAGAAAGGTCGTGACCCCCCCATAAGGTGCTTCTTGTTATGCCTGACCTTCAGATTTTCATCATCAGCCCGCCTGACAACTTAATAATGCAGAGGAGCAGGATTCATTTCGCCCCTCTGAGAAAGCCAGCACGGGACGCCCTTTTCCCTGATTATTTCTCTGCACTCCCGGCTGCCCTTTATAAGCCAACCAGAACTCCATCAATCATGCTCCTCTCTTCTCTCGCCTCCTCAGCCCCCAGTTCCGAAGGCTCTAAAGCTGCCCTGTTCCTTTTGTCTGGGGCTGGAGTGTGTATACAAAGCTCCCCAAAAGGGGGGTGAAGAATACCTTTAGCAAATAACTGCTCCCCTTTCCTTTTCCTGTCTCTGCATCTGAGCCCTGTGCATTGCTTTTTCTTTCTTTCTCCTCCTTCTTCTCTCTCTCTTAGAAATGCTTGCAAAGTTCTCATCCTCATTTGTGTGTGTCAGTCTCATGCACCATCTCTCTTAATGAGCTCTCATAACTGCGGGGTGTTAAACAACCTGGCTGTGAGGTAGAGCTTTTCTAGTATTTTGGACTTGTTTCTTGGTTATTGTGGATATTGGAGTTATTACTGGTTTTAACATTCTAGAAGTAGTAAAAGAGGATGAAACCTGTTTCACTCCTTTTTCCCCCAGATCTCTTTTCTCCTAGAGGCAGCAGAAGGAAAGAAGGAGTAGAGAGAGAAAAGCAGAGGAGGATGAAAGCATACAGACAGGAGACTTGGGTTTGTGGGAGTAATCAGGAGTTAGTTTACCTTGGTCAGAATAAAAATGGCATGTGGCAGTTTTGAGGGAACAGCACAAGTGCTTTCTAAGGTGATTTTATAGATTAATATTAGATTCTAATAGATGCAATAAACCCATCAAGTAGGCATGGGCTTCACCCTTTGCTTTGCAAGTATTTTCCAGCAAGTAAAGAAGTGGTTCCCTGGAGACTATCATGCTAAGTGAAATAAGCCAGACCCAAAAAGTCAGAGGTCAATGTTTTCTCTGATCTGCAGAAGCAAATCCAAAATAAGGGGTTGGGGTATAAAAAAGAAAGAAAAATAAAAGAGAGAGAAAGGAGGAAAAAAAGGGAGAGGGAATTTTATCAAAATAGAAGAAAGATCAGTAGAGTAGACAAAGGGGGATTAAGGAAGAAGAGATGGGGAAATGGAACAACGGGGAAATGAATCTGAAACTTAGGGAACTTTCAGATGTGCATGAGTGGATGTGGCACAGTGGGTCCCAGAATAGGGGTGTATTCATCCTAATTTAAAAAAAAAAAAAAAAAAGGAAACTGAGAGTGGGTTGAAGAGGGATCCGTGGAATGCATCAAGGGTAGTGGGGCTGGGGGACTGGGGAGGTAGTACTGGGGACTAAATTAGAGCAGGTTGTCTTCTATGCTTTTGTGATTATGTCAGGGTGCGTCCTGGTATTGCATTCAGTTAAAAAGAATAAATAAAAACTTAAAATTAAACAAAAATAAATCATAACAAAACAGAGAGAAGTGATCCCAGGGGAGGGCATGTCAGGTCCTGACAATGGAGCCCAAGACTGCCTGTGGCTGGGGCAGGGTCCATGACTGTGGCAAGTGCCTTGCTTTCTTGAAAAGGGACAGCAACTCCCTTAGGCCAGCAGCTCAGCTGGATAAGGGAATGTCGGTCTAAACAGTGAGTCTACCTGCATCCCCTGCTGCTGTGTGAGCATGATGGAGATCTCCAACCAGCTGGATCTGAGTGTAATGGGTCAACCCAGCTCACATTAGGCTTCTGCACTGAATTAGGTTTTCTTTTTAAGGAAGAGAAAGGAAAGGAATACACTGGGGAAAATACAATAGATTCATTGCATGACCAACTGTTTAAAAAAATAAAGGAGCATATCTTCAGTCAATTTGGAGAATGACAAAGCAAAGAAATAAGTGCAGAAAACACATCACATGATGTTTAATTGAGGGTATACATCTATCTTTGGATTCCTAGTAAAAACCTCAAAAACCTACATTGAATGAGAAAACAAGCTACTTGATTTTGTTTTTATTTATTTTTTTTCTGTAACAAGTGGTCGGCAGCATCTAGATAATGGATCTCTAAACACAAGATGTAACAGGCACAGATTTAGTGAGAACCTAGTATATATGTGATCCTGAAGAGATGCCATGATATCCACAGTGTAATATTATCTAGAATCCTGCATCATAAATGTGTGGGGAACTGATTTCAAGATCTCTGACATTGAAATCTTACTCTAATCACCTGTTTTCAGAAAGGAATAGAATTACTTTGGAGCACCAAAATTTAACTTCCAAAAGTGTGGTGTGTGTATGTCCTTGTTGTTGCACAAACTTATTTATATGTTATAGAAAAGGGAGTCACTGCTCTTCTAACATGTTTTTGTTTTTGTTTTTATTTTTTATGGAAGACCAGAGATGAAAACCAAAATATCTCCACCAAGAGATCTTTATTTTGGGACACTGGAAGTTTGGAAATACTGGGAATGATCATCAGTGACCTGTGCTTTCCAAGATTATGCTGTTGCCCCTAAGCTAGGGACCCTAATCACTGATAAGAAGCAAGTTTAAAGGAGAAGGTGAATGTACCTTGACATTTCTTGAATGTGATGCTTTGCAGCCATCCAAGTGGAAATAACTGTGGAAGGAGGTTGTACATATGTATTTTTGAGTAAGATAAACACTCAACAGATTATTTGAAACTATGAGAAAGCATAGAAAAGTGTGTGGTATGAGAAGAGACATTGAGAAGAGGTTTAGTAAGCTTTTTGTGTCTCTGTGACCAAAAGACCTGACAAGACAAGCTTAGAGGGGAAACATTTATCTTGGCTTATGGTTTCAGAGGTCTCAGTCCATAGACAGCCAACTCCATAGCTCTGAACCCAAGCAGAAGATCATGGTCGAAGGGCATGCCAGAGGAAATCAGCTCAGAATGTGGTCACCAGGAAGCAGAGAGAGAGAGCTCTGCTCATCAAGGACAAAGTATAAACCCCAAAGGCACACCTGCAAGGATCTACTTCCTCCAGACACAACCCACCTGCCTAAAGTTACCACCCAGTTAATCTATAGCGACGGATTAATCCACTATTTAAATTATACCTCTCATAATCAGACGATTTAAACCTTTGAAAGTTCTTGCATTATCTCACACACGAGCTTTTAAACCATAAAAGATGGAACCCTAAAAAGCAATAAGGAATTGCTGGAAGAAGCTGGGCATGGCGGCACATACACGTAATCCCAGCGACTCAGGAGACTGAGGTAGGAGAATTACAAATTGGAAGATCAGCCTCAGCAATTTAGCAAGGCCCTAAACCATGTAGTAAGACCCTGCCTCAAAATAAAAAATAAAAAGGGCTCAGGATGTGGTTCAGTGGTAAAGTACCCCAGGGTTCATTCCCAAGTACCAAAAAAAAAAAAAAAAAAAAAAAGGAAAGGAAAAAAGAAGAATTTGAAGAAAGAAGTCTATCTATGAAGCAGATACAACTAATGAAGTATAAAGTAAAATTTCTTAGATTATGAGTTCGTTTTGTTAACACTTCCCTTTACCACTGTCAACATGTAAGTTCCTTTCGAGCAAGAATTTTGTTGATCTTCTTCACAGGTATATCTGGAACATAATAGAATACCAAATAAATAATTGTTTACAAATAAAAATGGATTGGTGAGTAAAAGGCGAACCCAGAAAGTGTGGTATCACAGGAATATGGAAGTAGAACTTAGCCAGGGCAGATATTTACAAATGCAATGTAGCAAAATGAACTTCTTAAGGACTACAATAATAAGCACTGATTTTGCCAAGAAGGTGGACGTTGATGATTGGTTAAGGGCTCTGTCGACAGAACAGTAAGAATGCTGAAAAGCTAAAGAAGGTCCTACAGTTTAGGCTGCTGAATATAGACTTTATTTTCAATTAGTTTCTAGATAAGAAAGGCTTGACAGTCAGGCATTAGTAAACTGAAAGTAGATACTTTCCCTTTCAGATATTCTTTGTCTGTGGGAGGAGTTGAGCATCAAAGATGAACATTTGTTTTGTCTGCCCAGGAATACTAGTGATAATGCATTAGTATCAACAGCTAAATACATATGGACTTAGGATTTTCATAGGTACTTCTGATTTTATACTTTATTATAAATAAAGTACCTTAATTACATAAAATTTAAAATTAAAGAAAATTAAAACCACATCATTTTGTCCATGTTTAACATTTACGTTAACTTCCAATTTTTTCTGTACACATATTTAAGAAATAGAATCATTCCATATTTATAGTTTCGCATCTATATATTATCAGATATATTCTTATTTTCATGCATCATGCTATTAAAAGTTCTTGAAATAAGATTTTTAATTGTACACACATTAAGGCATCCTATGGATATACATGCACTTAATTATTCTCATACTGGGAGATATTTAGGTTTGTGAATGACAGTTTCTATTCTTTGGCTTCCAAGCAGTTTTTAAACATCCTTTCCATAGCTAAGCAATTTCCCATACACATGTCCTGGCACTGCATGTAAGAATCCTTGACTCATGAATTCTCCCATGCTTCCTAGCAAGGGAGATACAGTCATGTGATCCAGGCCCTAACAATCAGACACCCCATGGGACCCTTCACTTGGGAAGAAAGTAGTGTGAAAGAAATGGGATGAAGACAGCACTGCTGATGTGCAGCCTTGGGGGTCTGATGTCTGAGGTCTCACATCAAGGATCCAGCATGAGTGGTGTATGTTGTTTCTATGACCAACCACAACAATTTGGGGCCTCAGTGGCGATGTCCCATAGTGTGGCTGCAGAGCCCTTGAACCTCACTTCAGCATTCCCTGGTAAATCATGAGTCCCTTGTAAAAACTTCCTTTTTTGTATAAACCAGTTGAAGTGGGCTCTATTTTTGTTTGCTTAATCTAAGAACCCTAATGTTCCAAATTTGTTTTTCATATGTTTGACTGAGATGAATATCTTTATACATTGACTTATTTTCACTTTAAATTCCTTGTGGACTTTCTGAATCAAAAAATATGAACATTTTTATGGTTCTCCTATGATTTAAAAATACTTCAAAGAATACTGAATTTCTATCAGAGAGCCACTTAATGTGTCCTCAGTAACACTGAATATTAACTCTAAAAAGCTTTTAATTTATAAATGGGCAAAATTAGCCCTTCCTTGTAGTTTGTCTTTTTTTTTAACTGAGGAAAATAGTTTCATGTAATTATTAACTTTAATTTTCTTTTGTGATTTCTGTTGGGTTACCTTTTTTTATTAGCATAATAGACTTTCTTATTAATGTGTAAATGTACTTCACAAAATAAGATATATATCCTTTGTTATAAATGCTGCCAAATATTTAATGATTTATTTTGGAGATTCAATTCCACTTCTAATGGTTTTGATTGTAAAAGTTTGGAATGTTTAGGTGCTCAAATCTATTAAATTATCAACCAATTTCTCTAATATTCTTGTGTTTAGGAAGTTTTCTCTATTTAGAGACCAATAAGACATGCATCTTTATTGTCTGTCAGATTAATTCTTTACTCATCTTTTTAAATAAGAACAGTCTGTTAAAATATATGCAAAAGTTTCTGGTTGCTGGGAAGTCCATGCATTAGGAGGGATAGATAGTCTCTGGATATTAGAAGGCTACCTAGTCACCAAATGTTGGGAAGGTGACTGAGTGTTGAGAAGGTCACTCCTTAAGACTTGGGAATCTTCTATTTCTTTTTCCTTAAATTAATCGTAAGACTGAAAGAGACAATTTGATATCTCCTCATTGAATTCCACTTCCGGATGTTTTCCAAAACCATGCCATCCTAACCTGGACTTTTTCAAACACATTTGCTCTTTCTGAAAACACATATAGATTTAGAAGAACCCTAAACCTAGAATAAAAAATCCTGCCCAAATGACCATAGACCATCTTCTCAACCTTTCATCCATTCTAACATTATTAAACTATAGGTTTAATTGCTGAAATTTTACCATTTATGATGTAAAAAAATAGTCGTTTTATTTTGCTTAATCTGAATTCATCCAGATTTCCTAATGCTATTTTCTATATCAGTTCCACCTCCTGAAATGCTGTCTTTGATTATTCTTCATCCAGATAACTCGAAGACTCAGTTGTATTCTTGTTCCTGTTAAACTTTCCTGATCAGTATCCCCCTTAGTCTTTTAATACTTTATTCACAAACCGTCACCTTATTATTGGATATGCATCGTTTTATGAATCACACTGATAAATTCAGTGGTTCAGGAATTCCTATGAAGAAACAACTTACTCTGTGATCACACATATGAAAGACTACCACCATCCACTGCCCCCCATACAGTCACCATTATTACTGACAGATGAGCAATTCCTGCCTTCCAGTGCTGTGCTTCTACAAGACATGGAGCTGGGTGAATTGCCTTTTGTTGAAGGTCTCTAAGCTTCCACCTCGCTGGATCCTTTCTGAGGTCAATTTAGCCAATGACAAGAACTCAAGCTGCTGTGGTGTACAAAGTAAGTATAATGTCACGTAAGCAGATTTTAGAAATGAAGCTAAAATATTTGTGGAGAAAAGGATAGAAAACTACTGAGACTGACCCATTCACCATACCAGAGAATTTGGGGGAGGCCATATATGAAGGCCAGGGAAGGCTTTGAACCATAGAAGTGAGGGCCATGAACTCATGACCACATAGGCTGTGAACACTAGGCAGGGTGATCTTGTTCGTGTACAGAGCCAAGGAAAGGCTTAGGGGTTGAAGGAGCAGTGGAGCACATACCAAGTGTACCAGATAGGTTGGGGATGCTGAGGGTTGAAGACAGAAGTAAAATGTGACAACGGAAACAGGAACAAACTAAAGAACTTCATAGTTTAATGCAAATTGTGAATATAGAAAGGCAACAGTAGAACCAACTGTGAAAAGTGAGCTTTCTCAAAAGGAGTAAACACCAGTTCCTCAGAGGAGTTAATGTCCCCCTTTCAAACAGTTCACCCACATAACCCATTCTGGTGAAGTCTGCTTAGTTAACCTGTTAGAAATTCCATTACCTATAGAATTCTTAGATTGACAAGCACCTACTTGATATCATTAAACAATGTGCTACTGTGTCCTATCAGTCATTCACACCTTTATGGTTTGAGCAAATACTTTTCCTGTAACATGTATGTGATTTCAAATCTCTAAGGTAATCTGTGGTTTGTATCTAGATGGAAAGAAGGAAATTCCTGTGGTGGTTAAGAAAAGGGGGAATGCCCCTTATGTTCAGAACCTCATGAGAACACTATCATTCTGAGAAAGAGAGTTAAGGGGATTTTGAAAAAGGAATGTAAAATGAGAACAAAGTAATTTCACTTAGGCTAATTTTGACCAAAATAGAGCATATGTGGACAGAAGCCAGGGAAGGATTTCTTCTGTTTTTCTTTTCTCAAACTTTCACAAGAGAGATTTTAATTGTATTCGGAGTGAGGGAAGAGCTACAAAATATTTGGGGAGTGAAATAAGATTCTGTGGCCTAGCCAGGCAAGCAAACCATCTCAATAACACAGGATCACAGCAAGAAGGCTGAGACAGCTACTGGAGCTCTTGGAAGGAAGTCCCAATTCCCCTTTTTTACTTCTCTACTTCTCTTGCTCCCCTTCACCACTGCCTCCACCTTATAAGTGTTTGTCAGAGCTCCCAGTTCAAATACCCACCCAAAATGCTTCTTTCATTCAAGCACTTAACTTCTAGTACCTTCCTTGGCTCAAGATGGTGAATCAAGGGAGAAATCACAACTGCAGCCTAGCTCAGGGACTCATGGCACCTATTGTGGTTTCCATGAAAAATGCATTCTCAAGACAACATTACCAACCTCAATTCAGGCTGCTGGGATACAATGCCTCCTTGGGATGGATACAGCACCACCCCCTTGACTTATATCTAGGAAACTACGTATCTGAGAAAGAAAGTATCTGATAATCCAACTAGATGGCAAACTATTGAGAATATTTCTCTTTGTGACTACATCATTGTATTTTCTCTCTCCCCTATTTGAGATCTGTGCCTATCCCATAAATATGGGATTAGTAGACACCTATTAGTGTCCATGATGTGACCAGGCTAAATCTAAATCACATGCAGATTGCACCTTAACCGTTTGACAAATACCATAAGCACTCCTTTTCCAGAAGAGTTTGGCTTCATTGGGGTAAAAAATTTTTTTAAATCCTTTGTGAGATTAAAAGTGTGCTAATACCAATGCTACTACTGTTAAAGTGTCAGCATTACATACTGACTTCTGTCCATGCTTTGACTTTGACCAAAGTGAAAATTTCCAAGCTTTAAAAAACCCATTTGCTTTGCATATGTCTGCTCTGTGAAAAACGAAGACAAAATTCCCCCTCATCTCATTTTGAAATACTGGGCTCTTCCAGCATGAATTCATGGTGCCAAAAATGAAATGGTGTTGGGATACATTTCCCACCCAACCTGACCAGCTCTTGGCTGTAGGGAGATTCCAGGGAAGGAGGAGGCTGCTCTCTTTCTGTCTCCCTGAAGACTAGGTTACAAGTGCTCTCTTGGGTGTGCAGTGAAGCCCTGACCTCAATATCTTCATTTTCTGGCTTGGCAGTAGTTCTTCTTGGCAAAGAATCAATCAGTAAGCCTGACTAGATTAGGATGCAAAATATTTAACTTGCATATATTACAGAAAAGGGTTTGTTCATATTCTGAAATATAGAGATGAGTCATTGATATTCATTTTTAAATAAATCCTATTCTCATTATTGAGGAGAGCACGTTATTTTGGTAACTCAAGCAGGATGACCTAATTAAAACCTGATATAAAAATTCAGCATGCCATATAGTACTTTACCTGTCTAAAGTAAACATAGACAAGCACAATTTATTTTACTGGAGCATCCCTCATGCAAAATTACTAGTGAGTACATCACAACCAATTACAGACCACTGTATATGCAAATTATTACTCTTTCAATTATTTATAGAGAGCTATCAGTGTACACAGCCCTTGATGGAGCATCAAACACAGAGGACAAGAGCTCTGAATGAGAAAATCTGAATAGTGGGGACGATTCATGGAGCGACATGGTTCGGTGGCAGAAAAATAAAATGAAATTCTACAGACAGATTAGAAGGAAATGAAAAGAAATGATGACCTATGCTATTCAGGAAAGTGAGTAGAAACCAGTTACCAGATCAAGAATGGGCCCCACACAAAACTGGAACCATAGCAAATATTTTCTTTTCCCTAGCTACCATCCCCCACTCCCAATGCTAAATGTTGTTTTACTCTAAGTTATGTTCTAAACTTGACTTTGTTTTTATTTTTATTCTTTAACTCAAATTTATGTTCAACAAAAGACACTATAAGCAAAGTTAAGAGAAACAAAACAAACTGAAATACAATATTTGCAACAAAGGATAAATATTGGGAATATATAAAAAAGCAAAATCAATAATGACAAGTGGCCCACCCCTAACTCATAGACAAGTCACATGGAAAGCCATTACCCTAAAAAGAAACACAAATGGTCAATTACACCTACTAAAAGATGCTCACCATCACCCGAATTTGGTGAAATCAGCAATTAAAATAAGATATCCTTTCGGCAAAATAATCAAAATCTGGTAATGTGTTGGCAATGGGAAAGGGAACTAGAAACTCTTAAACATCTGGTTGGACTGTATATTGGTATGACTATTTCAGAGAAAATTGGCAGCTTTTATTAATCTTTTTAAAATACATATCCTGGGTCCCAGACATTTCACTTCTTATTTACCATCCAAGAAATACACTTAAACCTCACCAGGAAATATGTCTAGCAATGCTTTTAAAAAGATGTTTAAGGAGTAAAAATATTCTGTAGGAGACTTTAATGGTGAACACATGACATTATGCATTTGTAGGAACCCATAGATCTTTAAAACACAGACAGCGGACTCTCAGATGAACCAGGGGCTTTAATTAGCAACAGCATATCAATATTGTTCATCAATAATGGTTTAACATTGTTAATATCTAACCATGTACCACACTGATAGTTTAACTGGGGAAACTGGGGCTAATGGAGCATTAGATATGGAAACTTTCTGTACCTTTTTCTCAGTTTTTATGTAAGCCTAAAGAATCTACTTTGAAAATAAAGATTACATGTTTTTAAAAAGAGAATAAATGAACATTCTTTAATGCTAATTGAGATATGGGAGTGGTGTCAACAATGTAAGCATAGAAAATGGAGATGACTTAGGAAAAGAGAGAGAGAGAGAGAGAGAGAGAGAGAGAGAGAGAGAGAATATGAATGTGGGTATGAACTTTTGGGCCATGGTGGTAGTAATTTGTTGCTCCTTTCTGTTGTTGTTTAATGTAACTATCTTTTTGCTGACTAAAGAGTAAACATTTTGGAAGCTTGAACACTTTCCTTATACTTCATTCCTTTTTAGTCACCCTCAACAGAGAAACATTAATGTCATTAATTTTAAGTTGTTAAATGAATGAACAGTACAATTTTTTACCCATTTCATTTTTACACAGAATAAACTAAAAATCTGTTAGAAAAAAAAAAAAGCGTAGGCAAGTTTAACATCTTTTTTGTCTGTTTATCCTAGGAACTATTTAAAAGTTAACAAAAAAAGAAAAAATGGAGAAAGAATCTGTCTTTTATGACAGGATTTTCTATAGCAAGATTCTATTTTCTATATTCCTGGAAGGACTTTGTTTCCGTGGTCTCAGTGTTTTGCCTACCCCTCTCACCAAACTCTTGCACATTCCCCTGACATTTGAGATACTCTGCCCACAACAAAGAAAGTGTCTTGTTGTTGTTTTGCCTCCTGTCTGTGGCTTGTCGTTCTTGGCATCACAGGGCTCTTGCTCTCACCTTTCCTCTGCCTCCTCACTTAGAAATCTTAATTGAATGCAGTAGCATTGCCAGTTCTCATCTGCCTCTCCTCTTCCAAGTCTTTGTGTCTATCCTTCTGCAGGGCTGTAAGCCAAAGTCTGGAGACAAATTGGATGCACTTTAGCAAGTTACCAAGTAATGCTTCCATAGATTCTAAGGACAGTATGTGGAACCCCAAGATTAAAGTTCAAAAACTGAAAACCTTCTGGGATTTTAGGTTGGTGTTCTGAGACTTGGAAGCCTACACACAAAGGTCATCTTCATCTGATATTTGAGAAGTACTCTGGAGTTAGACCAAAAGACTGTTGAAAGATCCAAGCCATTGCAAATTGACTTGGCATGGGAAGATCCTCCTGAGGAGTAAGAAAAACCAGTGCAGTGTCACTTGTGGCAGCAAACACCATATGCTTGACTCAGCATCCATTCCTGGGTAGGCGACAGAGCCAAAGAAACTTAAAGATCTGATGAGAGTGTGATTCTTTGTCAAATGGAGCACAACGTTGCTTCTCCATAAGTTCGTAAGGACACATTTTTGCCGTGATGCTTCACTGCAACCTGAACATGTAGGCCCTTATTAAGATGAACTTTCATTTCAGTTTTGAAATTTTGGTAAAATTGCTTGAAAAAGAAATGAAAAGATGTGATGGAAGGGAAGGTAATTTCAGCTTCAACAGGTTTCTTGTCAAGATCTTAAACATGTCAAGATACACTCCTGTTTTCTTGAGAAAAGAAAGTAATTGGAAGGAAGAGGCTGCACAGAAGCCCTGAAGGAGGCTCACTGCTCCGGACCGCTTATGATTTAGAGCACATTGTAAAAGACATTTACCAACTATTGATTAAACTGTTTGTGAAAGTCATCATTGTGTTTCAGAGAACTTCGAAGATTTGATAAATAAGATTGTTTATAAGACCAAAAACAATATTTAAGGAAATTTTGAATAAAACATCTGAGTAAGAAAATAGATGTATGATTTAAGGATTTTATTTAGCTAGTATATTTTTTGAATGGGTACTATAATAGAGTAACACTAAAACAGTCCAAGAAAACATTATTCTCCTTGTAATAGACCTTGAGTCAAAGAATAAAAGTAAACTAACATCCACAGAAGTAAAATAAGTAATAATTTAGGGTGGTTATTATTAAAATAAAGGAATGTTAAAAATAACAGATTTATCAAGAAATGTATCATTGTAATTGGTAGTTTCTTGATTGGTTAAATTTGCTAAATTATAAAATAATACTCTATCATGGAAAGAAACTAGTTTTATACAAAAAAATATATAACCCTTCCACATCTCTATCCCTATCCCTTTGGTAATCATTACTAATGATGTGGAGTGTATTATTCTACACCTTGTCTTGATAAACAACAAAAAAACTTTAAATAGCCAGGTGTGGTGGTGCAAGCCTGTAATCCCAGCAACTAGGGAGGCTGAGGTAGGAGGATTGAGTTCAAAGTCAGCCTCAGCAATTTAGTGATGCACTAAGCAACTCAATGAGATCCTCTCTCTAAATAAAATACAAAAGTGCTGGGGATGTGGCTCAGTGGTTGAGTGTCCCTGAGTTGAATCTGTGGTATCAAAAAAAATAAAAATAAAAATGTTTTAAATATTCTGAGATCCATCTTAGAATTCCTTGCAAACATGAATTATGTATTATTCAACTCTGTAACTTCACTCAGTAAATAAATAATGATTGAATAAACAGATGAATTAATGAATGTTTACTGCTCTTTGATGATAAAATATCTTGAGGCAAGGTGTTGCATCTTATTCATGTTCCTATACCATTAACTAGAACATCACTATGCAGTAGTACAGAATCAACTGGTTTTCTTTAAATTGTTGAATAAATGCAGGGAAGAAGACAGAACTTTGTTTCTGAATTGGTTAATTATGGGCAAAAGTGAAAGAGGAAAAGGAAAAATACAATGAATAAAGAAGAATATGAAAAGAGAAAATGTGTGAAGGAAATAATGAGAAAAAAGAAGAAAGAAGAAAGAAAGAAAAAGAAAGAAAGGAAGAAAGAAAGAAAGGAAGAAAGAAAGAAAGAAAGAAAGAAAGAAAGAAAGAAAGAAAGAAAG
>JAJEJO010000176.1:2539873-2620044 GCA_020662805.1 Glaucomys volans | reverse complement strand
AAGAAAGAAAGAAAGAAAGAAAGAAAGAAAGAAAGAAAGAAAGAAAGAGAAAGATGGAGGAGGAAGGAAAGAGAAGGAGAGGAGGATCAGGGGCAAAAGAGATCTGAAGAGAAAGCCCTGTAATTACAGAACACACTTGGTGGCAGGGAATTGAAAAGAGAAATTCCAAACAGGGCATATTCCCTGAGTCTTGATGATTTACTTGTCAAGAACATTTAACTCCTGTCACTTCCTTTTTCTCTGCATCTAATCACTGAGAACCTCTCTTATGTTTGTCCCTTATGTGTTCTTTCTTATCAACTTTTACCCCTTCTTCCTGCCTCTCCACAAGCTTATACTTGGTCATTGAACTAATTCTCCCTGGAATGCTGTTTAAATCATAGCATTGCCTACTAAAACAGGGTTTGGGGTTTGCATTTGTTTTTGCTTTTGCTTACTAACATAATTTTGATTGCTTTCTCCTACCTGATAAGCTAAAACTTGGTAGCTCCCAAACTGAAGCACACTATAAGATTTATCATAGACATTCTGAATCCTTTTACGTGACCAGTTAAGAGTGTCAAATTGCCACTTAACACAATGCATATGTTCCCATTTCAACCACAATTTACCTAGTCCAGAATGTTGTTACACCAATCTACCCAGTGCATTTCTACCCCTTATTCTGCGACTGGTGAGAGATTCCTCTGAATGTCAAGAAGTTTGATAATGCAGTTTCTTAAATATAATGACATCTGGCTAAGTCCTATGGATTCCTATGCTTTTGAAATTTTGAAGAAAATTCAGGATGGATTGCTCCATTCAGTTCTTCAAAATAACATCACATGCCCACATTTGCCAAGAAATAATGATAAAAAAAGAACGTTTCTAACTTCATAGAACCTAAAGTCTTGTGAAAAGATAGTAATTATAAGAATACACCATAAGAAAAAAATTCCCTCAAATGGAGACTAGTACATATGCCAAAATAAGAACTGAAAGAAACAAAAATTCATTGTGATAGCTTGGGAAGAATTTCTTTGGCTATAAGATCAAGTAGAGTTGAGTTGGGAAAAATAACCAGTGATTAACTCATCCTTTGTCATATGACAGAGACCCTAAAACAGGTCGAAAGCTTTGTTTTTTTCTGATACCACACCATGTACTCCCCATCTCAGAAATAGCATTTGACTCAAGCAGAAAGTTGACCAACTATTCCTTTTCTACGCAAGTAGGAGCATGTGTGAGAATGTGTGTATATTTTGGTCCTGGGGATGAAACTCAGAACCTTGCTCATGCTAAGCACCCACACTACCTCTGAGCTCTACTCCTAGCCATAACTGGTACTTTTTGATTCAGCTAGAGTAGACTATGGTTTCACTCTCATCTTCTGACATTCCATTCAGAGTTCCAGAAAACAGGAAAAAGGAAAAAAGATTCCTGGTGAAATATTAGGTCATTGGAGGTATTGTACACATGGCACTTGTCACCATCTATAAAAGTGCCATGATTCAGAATCCTGGGCTGGGAGGTGAAAGAGTAAAAAAATCCTGAGCCCAATGATCTTTCTAGGGATTTTACTGTCCATTGACTCTAGGGACCATTTATTCCAAGGTTATTATAAAAGTGTCAATCATATTCATGTTGGTCTTAATGATGGATGTGGACTATTTATTTCCTTGTAATTTTAATTTGCTTTTTTTCAGATTTTGGATTATATGTAACAACCTTTTATATGGTTATAAGTAATTTCTTTCCCATAGTACCTGTTTGAGTTCCTCACCTATTTTTCATATTATATCGTTTTCCTTTAAAATGTACTTGTAGTAGTTCTACATATATATTTCAAGTAAGATTATTTTGCAAATTACATACACTAATTTGTTTTTTCCCTTTTTCCATTTTTCATTTTCATTCTCAGTAATGAATTTTGATGAAGGTAAGTTAAGGTTAACTTTTTATTTATCAATTTTTAGATTTTTCAGTTACGGTTTTTTGGGGACCTGTTCAATAATTCTTTCCAACCACTCCCTTTTAAAGGTGTACCTATTTAATCTCTAACAATAAAGAACATTCCACAAGAAAACTGGAAATCAGTGAACCAAACATTCATCTCAAGATAACAGAAAAGTGTAAAAACTAAACCCCAATAAAGTACAATAAAGGCAATGATACAAATAAGAGCAGAAATAAATTATAGAGAAAGCTAACCTACAATAGAGAAAATTAATTCTTGGAAAAAGACAATAGAATAAAAAAAAGGAAAGAATGAAAATAAGTACATCCCCATAGATCCTGAGAATTTAAAATAATTATATAGTGAATCATAACCATGTTTATGTTTATAAATTTGAATTGACACAAGATAAATCATTGGTATAGCCCTGTAAATACTAATGTAACTGAATTTGAAATTAAAAACCTTTCCTGATTTTATACAACATTGAGATACTCCTGGCACCTAACGTGGAAACCTAATTATTCTACATGCCCAATAAACTTTTCACAAATGGTGAACTGGATTTTTAGAACAATCTTATAGACATTCATTGGGAGACAAGTAATATTCCTAGAAGAAAAAATGACAATAAATTACCAAAATCTGTAAAAATTGTATTTTTTTTATAATTTAAAGAAATTTATCCAAAAGTTGTTGCAAAAGACAATCAGGAACAGATTCTGACATTAGAAAATATATACAAAATACTGTTTAGTTAACCAAAAAATTTACAAAAAAGCAAGTACTGTGTGCTCTCAACTTTGTGCTTTTGCCTGGAGTTGGATTATCTGTGCTTAAAGGAGGGTATATAGCAAAATGTATTGAGCACAAAATATCTACCACTTCTTCAGCCTGCTTAAAATTTTCATGATTCAGATCAGTATATTTTTTCAGAATACATTAACACCAAGTAGTGTACTCTCTCCCTCAGTGACTTTTTTTTTTCTCAATGAACAAATTTTGAAATAAACTTGATGCATTTTTCAGATGTAGAGAGATAATGGGGGCAAGCATTTACCTAACTCTTGCCCTTTTGAAGGTGAGGACCCATCTCAATTTCTGGGTTGCTGTAAGTAAAAGGTAGGTACTGATTAATCACATGAGCAAGGAAAAGGAGGCTGATTCCCAATCTGGGATAGAGGAAGCCCAGGATGAGACACTGAGGATAAAATCAACCCATTACATTTTTTCCTGGTAAAGTCTTAAGGCAGAGTCAGTCACCCTTGCACCATCTGTACATCACTCTTCATGGGTAAATCATGCTGTCAAAGTATCAGTTCATCCAGGGCTTGGAAGCAACCTATCTCTAGTTTGTTTAGGTTTGTTCTAATGCCTTATTACAGCTATTATCACTTCATGGAAGAAGTATGCACTGCATATGACCATAATTAGAGTGCTTTAAGCTTACTAGTGCTGAGCAGTAATAAGAGATTGTCATGAAACATAATAAGAAAAAAGATTGAGCTTTTAAAAACTTTTTTAAAAATTCAAGTTATAGAGATTATACTGAAATTAGTGGCCGTAAATCCCAAGAGACACAAATGATAAATGATTAAAAGGTTAGAAATCACTTACTTCTATCATAAAACCGATATGTTAATCTAATTGTCTGCTTACTTATCTGTCTTTTCAATAGTCTATTAATCTCCTGGGTGCAGGGTCTATATCATCTGTATCTGTGCAAACCCCCCACCCCACACACATACACATAGTAAAGTATTTGGCACACAGAAGGAATTTAACCAATGTAAACCAATAACAATTTTATGAGTGAGATCTAAAGAGAAATAATAAAGTAAAAATATACCATCCTACAAAAGTAGAAGCAAGGAAGCTACCCTTTTTACAGCTATAACTAACTTGCAATTTTCAGGTCTTTGAAGTTCAAGAACATGAGTTGACATGCATTCCCACTTCTGGGGAAAAGTGAACTAAGAAGCATATTCCATATATATTTTAATAAAGGTATTATTGAAATCTATAATAAGCAGGAATTTTCATCACTGAAATGAATAAGAAGTATTTCCCCTGCAAGATCAATTTGATAAAATTTCACTGAAAGAAAAAAAAAGGAGTTAACAATTGAATTACTAGTCAAATACCATCCATTTTGTAAAGCTATTCAAAGTGGACTCAAACATGTATGTGCTGGAGGTGATTTGGTGAAGTCCTGCATGAATACAGAGAAAAACACGAGATAGGCTGTGAACATATCACTCAAATTTCAAGGCTGTAAAAGTCCACAATTATGACAAAAATTTCTCATTTTAAAGACCTGTATACGTCATTGTAGAGAATAGAAAAACAAGAATTAGAGAAAGATAAATTCTAAAGATTTCAGGTGAAATCTTGATATGTTTTCAATCTGCTTACCTTAGAAACAAAAGTAAGGATGTGATAGCTCTATTTCGATGTTAAAAACAGCATACTTCAGAAGAGAACTGTGTTAGTTAATACTAAGTTGTTTCATCAAAGCAGGAAAATTTTATTTTGGATCATAGTTTGGGGAGTTTCAGTCCATGGTTTCTTGGCCCCATCACTTTAGGGCTGTGTCACGGCATTGAAACATGGCAGTGGGAGCAGGTGGCAGAGGACACTGCTCACCTTATGGTGCCCAGAAAGCAAAGAAACAGGGGAAGAGACTCGGGTCCCCATCTCCCCTCCCAGGACATGCCCCTACTGAGCTAACTTCCTTCCATGAGGCCTTATGTCCTAAGGGTTCTACCACCTTCCAAAGTGCCATCAGCTGTGGATCAAGCCTTTAACACATAAACCTTTGTGAGACATTGAAAATCCAGAATGCAACAAGAAAATCATCTCAAAAATTAGGTGTATATTCTAATGAGGTCAATATTATTCCTTGTAAATCCATTGCAAGGGAATTTTGCTAAACTCTTGAACTTTTTAAAAATGTACATTAATCTTAAAATATATTACACAGAAGTAACTCAATAAATGTTACATTCATTAAAATGTATCTATTAAACACTTCAACATGGCTTTGCTGTACCTAACTCTCTCCTACAAGTTTGAATGCAAAAAATAAATGACAATGTTATATATGGCATGCACAGTCCCACTTTGTCCTTCTGTATACAATTGTGAGGTCATTATGCTCTTTCTCATCAAACCCACACATGCCCTTAGCTTTCCTCTGATCACAGGACTGCAGGCAGCCAAAGACCTTTTGATGAGAAACGGCATAAAAGACACATCTAATTACCCTTTCCTGATAGGTGATATGGAGAACTCACAAAGTGCATGGAGATAGTCTAAATCCCATAATGTTGTTGTGTTAGAACAAGGCAGTGTTTGGATGAGTATAGACCACTAGAGGTTAGTGAATTTAGTGGAGGGTGTAGTCACTGTAGGCTGGAACAGGACCTGAGATGAATTTGGGTAACTAGTCTACCACTGGGTCTTAAAAGATGACTTAGAATTTAAAGGGGGGCAATGATCTAACAACAGCAAAAAAAAAAAAACAGGAAAAACAAAAACAGGAGCAGAGGATGAATGTGTCCTATATTTATCTTTACACAATGTAACATTTCTTTTAAAAATACAGACTGATATAATTTTTGAAACTCCCAAGGAAACACCCAATTCCAGTTTATTTTACTCTGGGTGTTCAATAAAGACACTTTCCCTCATTCATGCATTCAATGAATTTTAAACTTCAGGCATGTTTCCCTTCAGTTTGTGTCTTTCCAACTAGAGCTTAAATTTTCCAGTCTATCGCCTCTTATCCCCTTGAGCATTTTATTTGTCATTCTCAGTACAAGTCGTAGGCTTGTGGACACTTTCTTGCAACCACTCAGGAACTGTGGTGACAATAACTTCTCATGTGCAGACTTGAGCAAGTTTATGAAGAAGTGCTGATACAATTACCAGCCCAGGAAATTATCTTGGATGTACTACTCCTCAGCATTCCCTTCCACACACTATCCATTATCAATCCCTTTTTTGATTCTGCAAAAATGCATTGGATGCCAACTATCCACAAGGCTTTGTCCAAAACAGTAAAGTTAAAAGATTAATAAAAAATGACCTTAGCTTTTAAAGACCAACTGTCTAATGAGGACAACGAATTTATAAAAAGACTTTTTTTTTTAAAGTGAGGGAAATGCATCTGTAGGCATACAGAGACATATTCATATAATGGATTGAGAGCAATTAAGCCTAGCCAAGGTATCTAGTCTGTATTCTGAGGACTGAAATGATGCTCATAGGATAAGAGAGGAGCTTCTGATATACCCTTTTCACAAAAACAGGAACAAGTTGCTTATCTGGCTGGACATTGGCTTTCATCATTTGCTATCACTGTGATTCTGAACACAACACAAACGGAACCAACTTTGGCTTCTAAACAGCCACTCACATTTCTGTACTCCCATGCCATAACTTCAGTATACAATTTTGTGTTTCTGATTCAGCATGAGAACCTTACAGCTGCCCTTGACCGTACTGGTTCTTGGATGCCACAGAAGGATCACATTGAGATGAGAAAATAAAGTGATTTTCCCTAGATTATTGCTTCTGCAAGTGCTGTCTGTGGATCTTCAGCATCAGCATCACCTGAGAGATTTGCAGCATGGAAAAAACTATGTTACAAATGCACATTCTCAAACTCTGCCTCAAACCTACTGCATCAGAAACTGTGGGTAGGACCCAACAATCTCTACTTCACCAGCACTCCAGGTATTTCTGGTATGCTTAAAGTTTGAGAACAACTTTCCTAGACGGGAACCAAATCACACCATAACAGAGAAAATCTGGAATATTTTTAACAGAAAGGGAGAAGAATTGAGAATGGTCTGCAAAAAATATACATAAAACATTTTTAAAAACAACAAATTAGAGTGTAATATTCATATAAGCTCAACAATCAGCTCCTCAATTTTATTCATAAACATGATATTTGGGAAAAATAAAAGAGTTTGTAGAAACCCTATTCCATTCTTTTAGAACTTTACTTAGTGAGTTAAGGAAATTTAAAATATATCTCTTAAAAATCATGTGGCTCTGCTTTTAAATGAAAGCCTTCAATTCAGATTGCTTTGCTGGACTCCATTTGTTCTTCCACATTAGAATTTATCTATGCTAAAGAAATATGAAAAGCTATATTTTGCCATTGTACCACTTTAATATTCATTTTAATGACATAATATAAAAATTCTACTTTACCAAGACCATCCGTAGCATAAATACCCTATAATAAGACATTTTAATTTCAGTAGGAAAAAAAAGTGCTCTTGCATCACTCGAGCATGTTGGATAAAAGCATCCAAATTGGGTCTTTAGCACAACCTTTGGACTACATTAGCAAAAATAAATATTATCATAAGAAATGTATGATGGAAAATCTTTACCACTACATGAACAATTAATTCAAATAGTATATTGATCTTCAAGACACCTAAAATAAAATATATTACAACCAATTCCAAATATTTCTCTTGCAAAAGTCTTTGAGATTTCACACATTATTTCGGGCACCTTACAGAGTAAGAACCTACTGAGCATTGATGACATCTCAATGCCCTGGGCAGGCAATAACTGGGGATTCATAGACAGAATTCCATGGCTAGAAAATGCATTCCTGTAAGTGACGTAGAATTCAACTTCTTTCAAGATCAGTAAAGAAGATGTTTCTTTTTTTAATACTCTAGCGGAAAAAGAGCGAATGTCTATTAAGTCTATCACTACATATTTATTAGGATGAAATAGGTAGTCGATTGAGAAACTAAACTTCTTAGGAAAAAATTCATTTGGTATTGGTGAGAATGTGGGGAAAAGGTACCCTCATACATTGCTGGTGGGACTGCAAATTGGTACAAACACTCTGGAGATTCATCAGAAAACTGGGAATTGAACCACCATTTGACTCAGTTATCCCACTCCTTGGCATATATCCAAAGGACTTAAAATCAGCGTACTATAGTAACAGGGTTGGTCACCTCAATGTTCATAGCAACTCAATTCACAATAGCTAAACTATGGAGCCAACCTAGATGTCCTTCAGTAGATGAATGGATAAAGAAAATGTGGCACATATACACAATGGAATATTACTCAGCCCATAAAGGAGAATGAAATTATGGCATTTATTGATAAATGGACGGAACTGGAGGCTATCATGCTAAGTGAAATAAGCCAAACCCCCAAAACCAAAGGTCAAATGTTTTCTCTGATATGTGAATGCTGACTCACAATAGTCAGGGGTGATGGAGGAGTGGAGATTCACTGAATTGAACAGGGGTGAATTGGGGGAAAGGAGCAGGGTTGGGAATGGGAAAGATATTAGGATGAATCAAACATAACTTTCCTATGTTTATATATGAATACACGACCAGTATAAATCCACATCATGTATGACTACAAGAATGGAAAGTTACTCTCCATGTATGTATGATATGTCTACTATCATGTCTAAAAGAACAAAAAAATACTTTTGCTAAAATAAATAAGTTTTAATACTGAAAAAATATCATTTGGATAGAGAGACAAGTAAAGGGGTCCATGGTGTATGCAGAAAGTAGAAAAACTATGCATTACTTTTGTCTTGTTTGTATTGCTGCTTCTCCACACTGAAGATAAAATTCTGAGAGAAATACTAACTTTCTAGCAAGAAAAAGGTAAAAGGGAACTTCTAAAGCTGGAGAATGTGGAGGAATTCTGAGAAGGAAAGAAGTATTCAAATTATGGATATAAATCCGTAGAAGTATCTATTTTACCTCCCAAAATACACATGCACAGAATATATCCAATTGGCCATTTTGAGGGATGAAGTATGATATAGCCTACTATCCAGTCCCTAGATGAAAGTTTGAGAGGTACACCCAGGCAAACAGACACACACAAGACAGCAAAGTCCTTGAAAATGAAAGATACGGCAACAACTGTCCACAGAAATTAAAACAGAATTCACAGTATGAATCTGACTGCTTTGACTAATTCAAAATCCTCCATAGGATTTTCGATTGGTTCCAAAGTCACAGAACATAATAGTCTACATTCTTGGGGTGAAAATTTCTTCAATGTACAAATAAACAAAAATTTGACCAACCCTCAAATGGTGGCTGATCAATAGATCCCAACTTACAAATGACCCAAAGGTTGGAATTAGAATTATAAAACAAAGATATTAAAAGCAATTTGTATGAGTTCATATGTCTTCTGTATTAACAGTGAAAGAGTAATCCCTAGAAAAACTACCAAAGATACCAAAAGTGGTCAAAAGCCAACAGAAAAATTAAATTAAATCCTCAAAGTATCCAAATAGTCCAAAAAGAGGTGGGAAATGGGAAACAGAGGAATAAAAAGCAGAGTGAGCAAATACCAAAAAATAAAATGGTAGACCTCATTTCAAACATCCAATAATTACATTTACATGCAAGTGAACTAAACAACCTGTTAAAAAATAGAAGTTGTCATATTGTATTTAGGTAAAAACAAATGAGTCTATTTAAAGGAAATCCACTTTAAATATAATGATAGAGACATCCTAAAAGTTAAAGAATAAGAAAATATATAACATTGAAAACACTAATAAAGTTCTAATTCCACATGTTAATTTCTCACAAAGTAGATTTGATAATCTGATTAATTTATTTTTACAGAATTGAACAAATTTACTATACCCAACTGCTAAATATTCATCCAAGCAACAAGAAAAACTGTATAAATAAATTAAAAAGCTTTTATGTAAGTATTTTAGAAAATTAGTCTGTAATTTATTTATTCTCCATATGCCCCTCCATGGGGTAAAAGAAAAAGAAAAGTGTGGTACATCTATGAAATGCAACTCTACTTAGTAACAAATATGATTGAATTATTGAAACAACAAAATGAATTAATTTCAACTCATTGTCCTCAAGAAGTCAGACTCAAAAGACTATCTGACATGTGATTGCATTTATATGACATCTAAAAAAATTAAATTCTAGGAATGGAAAATAAATTGGC
Source organism: Glaucomys volans (assembly GCA_020662805.1). Classification (NCBI taxonomy): domain Eukaryota; kingdom Metazoa; phylum Chordata; class Mammalia; order Rodentia; family Sciuridae; genus Glaucomys; species Glaucomys volans. The sequence continues at coordinate 2,610,101 of JAJEJO010000176.1, read as the reverse complement.
AGGAGCTAATAGTACAAGATGAACAGAATAGATTGATTTCAAAGGAATACAGAGAAATTTGAAGACACAGTTATGAACAGTTTGTAACTTGATTATGATGGTGGCTTTAGTGATCTCAACATTAGCCAAATACAATAAAACTGTAAAGCAAATAGAGTGAACATAAAACAAATTTTTAAATTTTTAGGAAGAAGATAACCTATATGCAGGGAAAAACAAAGTTTTACAAAGAAAAACAACAAAATACAGGGAACAAGAGTCAAATATTCTATAATATAAAAAAGGACTTTTGTCCTTAAAAAATAAGAACTGTATGTGCATATTCAAAGACATATTAGTAAAATAAATTTTTAATCATGTATATGAATATATATTTCAGACTTCAGTTAGAAAAAATTGAGTTTTCTTTTTCTAAATTTGACATTACCTTCCTTTTAATAGAATATATTTAATGCAATTATTGACATAGCTGAATTTTCTTTCTACCTTGCTAATTTTTTGTTTGTTTTTCCATCTGTACTTTGTTTCTTTGTCTCTCTTTTCTTGGCTTTATTTTGGTGGTTATTTTTATTATAATTTCATTTATTTCCCCTGTTGTTTCATTAGTTATGCTAAAGTAGTTCAGATATAGATATAGACAATTTTAACTTATCTCAATCTACCTTCAAATAATGTATCAATTCATAGATAGCAAGAGAATCCTGCAATAAGATACTTTCATTCTACTTTTTGTATTTTTATTATCATACATTTTATTTCAACATACATTTTAAACTGCACTTTATACTTCAATATTTTGCTAAAGACAATGGATTAATGTTATATATGTATGTGTGTGTATATATATATATATACATATATATGTATATATATGTATTTAAGTTTATTTATATAATTTCTGACAGTTTCATTTTCTTCATACAGAACACCAAATTTCTCTCTGATATTTTCTGTTCAAAAAACTTCTTTTAATATGTTTTTTTACTTTTCTGGTCTAAAATGTTTTTATTTTACCTTCATCTTTGAAATGTGTCTTTGAAAAGTACAGAAGCTACACAATGGAATATTACTCAGCCATAAAGAAGAATAAAATTATGGCATTGCAGGTAAATGGATGAAGTTGGAAATATCATGCTAAGTGAGATTAGCCAATCCCCAAAATCCAAAGGCTGAAAGATCTCTCTGATAAGTGGATGATGATACATAATGTGGGGTGGGATGGAGGCAAAAATGAAGGAAGGATGGATTGCATAGAGGATAAAGAGTGGTGGAATCAAGGTGGGAGGTAAGAATAATAACAGAATGAGACAAATATCATCACCCTCTGTACATGTATGATTACACAAATGGTGTGACTCTACTTTGTGTACACCAGAGAAACAACAGCTGTACTCCATTTGTGTTCAATGAATCAAAATAAATTAATAATACTGTAAAAAAAAAGAAAAGTACAGAAGCAATTCAAATGATAGAATTATAGTTCTCTCTCTTTCCTAATATAGCTCCATTGTTTTCTGGCTTACATAGTTTATGATGAGAGGTCTGCTGTATTGCTTATATATGCTCATCTGTATGTAATATTTATTTTATATCTAGTGGGCTAAGATTTTAACTTTACTTATCTATAAAATGCCCATTTTTTTCCATTCTACATTTATACTGCTTGGGGGTCTCTGCAATTATTAAGCATGTATTTTGTATTTGATCATTAATTTTGGAAAATTGTCAACTACTAACTTGCCAAATATTTGCTCTAATAATTTCTTATTTATCTTCAGAAAGACAATTACATGTATGTTAGATCATTTTATATTTTCTCACAGATTTGGTATATTCTCATTATTTTTTCTACTCTGCTTTCTCTCTGCAATCTTGTTGGGTAATTTCTATTATCCAACAAATAAGTTGCCTAATCTTCTCTTTAGATGTGTCCAGTCAGCTGACAAAGCCATCAAAATAATACTTCATGTTTATCATGTTTACTTCTAGAATTTGCATTTGACTTAAAATGTTTTTCCACATTTCTCTTAAAATATCTCCTCACATTGTCCCCATTTTTCTGAACCCTTTAGTACATTGTTAACAGGTATTTTTTTGTCCTTGTGATTTCTCAGTCTATTTCTATTCATTGTGCTATCTTTCGAAAGCAGATAAGTATATTTTTTCTTGTTTTGTTTGGAAGTCTCAGAGTTTATTGAATAAGAGTTATTATATATTTAAAATGTGAATACTGGGGTAAATAGCATTCAGGACCATAATTAAGCACATTTATTCTGGTTGTTACAGTGAGTTTTTAAATGAACGTAGGAAGAAATTAAGCTTGATTTGATTTTTGCTGCTATAGTGTACCTCAAGGCACTATAGATTTTAGAGAATAACTGGGAACACCAGTTACAACAGGAATCCATGTTTACTCACCTACTCTTTTTTGTCTGCCTATATTGGGTGATCCCAAAAACCACTAAGGGCATACATGAGACTTAAAAGAACCCATTCATTGGCACATTAGAGGTTATTGACTGCTACTAGTAGTAGGCTTACCTAAAACTAACAATAGAGTGGACCAAAGTGGTAGAATGCTATTTCCTTGTTTTTAATATAGTGCTGAGATTGATAGGATATTTCTCAGGGTCTCAGATCTATTCTAACCTTTTAGTAGCTCCTGTATATAATTGCTATAGAGAGATCCCACCATGCTCTTGATTTTTCTCCAGTAATAAATTATAGTTGCCTTTAACTCAATGTTTGGCTCATTGTAGGGTCAAGAAGGTGGTTTTTAATGCTCTGGCTTCAGACTCAGTCTTATGAAAGCCTACTACCAATAGCAGTGGTTAACACCTAATATGTCAATGAATGGGTTCTCTTCAGTTTCCCATCCTGTTCTCAGTATTTTGTGAGCGCTCAGAATAGGCAGACAAGAAACAGTGGGGGAGTAAGTGCAGATACTCTTTGTGTCTGGTGTTCCCAGTTCTTCTTAACTGTCACGTTAGCCCTCTCTTGGCCTTTAAAATCATTAAAAAATTAACTTTAATTTTTGCCTGGTCTTACGGAGACTACTTCTTCCACCTGTGTTCAATTAAATTTAAAATAACTGGTGTACTCTCTCTCTCTCTCTCTCTCTCTCTCTCTCTCTCTGTGGAGAGTCTTAATACTCTGGAACTCAACTCATTTGCCTAGTGACCTCAGCTCTTGAATGGGGCCAAGGAACACTGATTCTGTAGATATACCAGCTATTTCTCATGGTTAAGAGAGAAGTGGCTTTTAAGTGGGACTTTTCACATACTAAGTAGAGTAACAGTTTCACTGTCAAGTTAGTTTTGAATCATTATACTTCCCTTTCTAGAAACCACCCAGAAAACATGAAAATAAAAACAACAAAAACCCAAACTCTACCACCATTTTGTCGTGTAACAAACTACAAATAGAGAAATCCCATATGCCACAAAACATAGGAATTCTATTTGTCTCATTTCAAAACAAATGAATAAATAAAAGCAGGGCAGTTGATGTTATGAAAAAGAAAAAAATGCAATGGGGACTTGTAGATTTAAAAAGTGTAAATGCATAACAACAAAGCTGAGGGGATAAATTTTGATTTTTAAAATGCTCTAGAAGTCTGATTGGAGGCAATCAGAAAATTGAATATTGTCAACATATTAAATGCTGTTGCTAATATTATTGTCATAGTATTTTAAGCATCACTATAATGCAACAATTAAAGATAAATCAATAAAAATAAAATAAAATGCTATTGAAGTCAATTTGAAGACAATCGGAAAAATTGAATCTGGTCTGCATATTAAAGGCTGTTTTTAGCATTATTGTTATAGTATTGTAATTACTGCTCTTAGATGTCAAAAGGAAATTATGCCTATTTAAGGAGAATTTACTTATTTTTAGGAGATACATTCTGAAATTTTAAGGAATAAATGTACTCTGGTACCTGTGACTTATTTTCAAATTCTTCAGCCTGCCCAACCATATCAAGGAAACCCATGTGAAAAAAATTAGAACATAGATGAATGTACCTGAAGGATACTGTCCAATCTTTACAGTTTATGTAGGTTCAACCTTGTTTGAAAAAAAAATGCCCAGAAAAGGCATTTTCTAATGTTTTGTCTGAAGCACATTTCTAGAATCTTTTATAATTAATATGAATCATTTCTAAATAACACAAGGAAGTCCTTCATTACGCTTTTGAAAATCAGTAAAATTCAAAAAGGAAAATATCACAAGCTTTATGATTTAGTTGAAAGAAAATTTCCTTTGAAAGTATAATATGGGAGCAGCATGGCCTGAAGAGGTTTTGGGCAAAAGTTCAGTGTTTGGTCCAGGATTTCAGTAAATTTCATTAGTGATAATATTATTTTTTTTCTGAAAGACTCACAAGGAAAAGGCAGAAATAGAATGAGAGTAAAATTATTGGTTACACTGAATTTTTTAAAAACCATTCTAACCACTGAGACAAAAAATCGTCATATAGACATAAATACATGATTATATATGTAATATATGTACACACATATACACAATACACATGTGAAGCAAATACTGACCTCTGAAGAGCTATGATAGGAATGCACATTATGTGGAAGAGATTTGTTCTCTCTAACCTTGAAGTGAAGGCAGATAGAGGACCTATGGGAAAAATAATCTTATCACATCATTACCCTGTTTAAAATTCATAGGTGACTCTATACCACCAGGATAAAATATAAATCCCTGAGCCTGCCCAATAGAATTTCTAGAGGCTGCTTCTGTTCTGCCTTTCACCTTCTTTTCTATTGATTCTCCCATCATGCCAGACATTCACAACCTTCTAGGCTACTGCATGAATTTCTTTATCAATGTCACGGACAACCTTGTCTTTCTTTCCAAGTCTTCCTCAACCCTCTGAGATATGCTCATTCATGGCCATTTTTCCAGAAAGCTTTCCAGACTCTCCCCTAAGATGATCACTTCTCCCCCAGAATATTCTACATGTTTCTATCAGTGTTTTGCTAACCATATTGAAATTATTCACATACACTTTCTCTTCCTAATGTCAGGGAGAAGTCCTTGTCTGTTTTTGTATCTTTTTAAATACATAATATAGGTAAGTATAGACTCTGAAATTAATAAGTGGCTATTTGCTTGAGTATCTTGTGTTTTGCACACAAAGTAGTGGGTGATGATACAGGAGTGAAGCAAAGTGAAGAAACAAACCATGAAAGTGATTACTACCAGTATATAAAATAAGTATCATTCTCCTGACAAAGTTTTGGGGATTCAAAATTTGATTCACTTCAAAGTGACCCAATATTTGATTTATGGAAGAATGCAGAAAAGGAAAAGGAGAAGAAGAAAAAGGAAAGTCCCTGTGTATTAGTCAAGGTTTTCCATAAAAGCAGAACCAGTAGAACGTATACATAATCATAAGAAGGAATCTATGAGTTTGGCTCACATGATCAGAGTCTGAGTAATCCTGCATAGAAAATATGGGCTGGAGAGCCAGGGAAACCAGTATCTGCTCAGGCTAAGAAACTGGAGAACAAGAGGGTCGGGTGATTTACCACTGTGCAAAGCCCAAAACCTGAATGCTCCCTGGAGAGTCCCTGTTGTTCAAAGGTGGAGGAATGTGGATTTTGATGCCTATGGGCATTGGCAGCAGCAAAAAATGCACCCACTCAAGAAGAGCCCAGTGAATTCTTGCTATTGATTATTTCCCTCTTATTCCACTTTTTGCTACATGCTTGACCCCAGCCTATTGGATAGTGCTGCCCACCTTCAGGGCAGGTCTTCCCCATGTGCCAATCATCTCTGCAAACACCCTCATAAACACACCCAGAGGTATATGTTAGCAATTTTCTAAGAATGTCTTAATTTAAATTGCCAACCAAGATTAATCCTCAGATCCTGAATCTCCAAAGTAAATAGATTTTTACCTACATATTATCAAAATATAAATAAGGGAATTGTGAATTTTACCTCATATATAATCAATATATTTTTAAAATGCTATTTAGGAACATGCATGGCTAACTTTCATTTAAAGGCTAAGAGTAGTCATATACTAATTGACAACAGAAAGGTTTGTCCCCAGAAGCAAACCCCAGCATCACCTGGGAGCTTTTAAGAAATGCACATTCTTAGGCCCTACTCCAGACCTGCTGAATCAGAACACATTTTAATGAGATCACTAGGTCAGCATATATGCATTAAAGTTCGAAAAATACAGCTCTAAAACATATCTAGATATCTAGAAGAACACCCGAGTTTGACAAAACCTCTTTGTGGCAGAACAAATTTTGTTTTTACTCTGATGGTGTCAACTCGGCTATTGCGGCCCACATTCTTAATGCACAAGATTGCTGATAGCATTTGTATCCATCTTGTACCAGTGTTATCAGGCACCCATGCTTGTCTGCATCCGCTGTTCACAGATAAAGTTAGCATTTTTGAAATGAGTAGCTATATCAATCTGTTTTCTCTCAAACAATCAGTTAGCATTTATTTTCTTGCTATGGAGGAATGTTCATGAATCCTCGTGCTTCCACTTGACTTTCCAATTTTTTTTTTTTTAAATTCAAAGGAGAAGAATTTAAGAGATGTATTTTGGGGAAAATCCATTGGAATTTAGTATATTAAAATTAATAGCAAAGAATAGGTTCAGGGTAAAACTGTGGTTTCCATTTGACTTCCTTTTTGTAGCTGTATTTTCTGAAATTATCTTCAGTTTCTCTCTTTAGTTGTAATTTGAAATGCAAATAATAAAGTTATTTAAATTCCTAGTGATTATCCTGAGGTTAAAAAAACAGGAATAAAGCATATTTTACTAAAAGAAAGGCATGATGTGTAATGACCTATTTAGAAGGAAAAAAATGTATTGAATAGAGTTATAAAAACAGTCCTATTATTTGCATTTGAAAACCCTATGGTTTGACACTTTTTGTTGCTTCTTTAAAAAATATACAACACTTACATCAGCCAAGGAAGATTTTGGTAGCTTGACTATAGGTAAGTTTCTCCACAGGTTAACAGACAAAACCTTTAGGAGCGCATCAATGGGATTCTGTATCTGCCATTGTGACTTTCTCAAAGGCTTGATGAGTCTAAATATGAACAGCTATGACTTTGGAGGGCTATGGACTCAGGGCTCTATCAGCTGTGTGGAAGGAAGCTTTCACAGTTCACCTACTCAGGCTTTCTGAAAACACTGTAGCAGATGAATGAATCCCACCTGCAATCTACTTAGAGGTAACAAAAAGTAAATAAAACTCATTATAGGATGAAAGCATTTTTAAGTTTTTTATTTAGCTATCAGTAAATACATTTCACATGGTATAGTTCTATTAAAATATTTTAAGATCTTCAATAGACAGAGATTAACAGACTAGGTTTTGATGTTCCTATTGACCTAATTCTTGATATAAATTATTACTCCTAAATGCTTACACGTATAATGTACCTACTCACTTAAACTCATTTAAATGAATTTATATGCTATGATTCATTTGTAGGTAAAGTTCAGGGTGATTATCATTTCTGATTTTGTTTGTTTTTAACATCATAAAATATTATGTTGAAAATAGGACTAGACTCAATCCAAAAGTTGAAAACAAGGATTTATTCCTTTGAGTTCTATGCAAAATGCAAAGATTCTTCCCAGGTTTATAGTCTAAATTGATTTTGCTTCTGCACAGTGCTTGGCCACCTGGGTTCCTGGGACATAACAGCTTGCTTATGGAAGGGGAGTGGGTCATGACTCAAGGTGAAAATAATTTGGGGAGTCACAGATTTATATAAATAAAGCTTTGTTAATACTTACTCAAAATGTTTTAAAGGATACCCTAAAGAGTGAAAACTGTTGAAAATGCCTCAGTCCTCATATTAGGATTCATTCAAAAGATCAAGGAATATCTGTCCTCTTTCATGAATGTGACTCCACATTAGACTTTCTGAGGATGTGGTTGCTTAGGATGGTTGTAGCTAGCTTTTTCCTGTAGAGCAATCACTAATAAAAATAGGTTTCAGAGTCAACAGTTAGGAGAAATCTCAGCTTTACTCCTTACATGATTTTTTATTTGGGAGTTCATTTCTTTATGTAGGTGATCTTTTGAAAGGCACCATGTTTTCAGTGAAAACATCATCTTATTTCTGCATATTTCAACATCTTTGAATATTTTACTCCACTCTTTTCTTGATTACATGTTTTGTGATGAAAAGCTTGCTGTCATTCTTATCTTTATTCCTCACTATAAATAAGAGTGGGTGGAACCAGTCAGAAATGATATAAGGAAAACATCATTTCATCAACCAATCTCTATCAAGGACTCTCATCTCTCATAATGCATAGAGAGTAGCCACTTTATGTTGTCTCGTATCTACACAAATGTATTATTCTATTGAGATTCTCCTTAAATTGTTTAACTTAATTATGTCTTTAAAAATTGGGAATTACTGAATTGCAAATTGAGCTAAATTGTTAGTTTTGAATTATCAGTGAAACATAAATATTTCAATTAATTGCATATAGTAATGGAGTCATCTTCTTGGTTTTAACAACCACCCATGGCCAATTTACCAGGAACTGATGCTGCAAAATTTTCAGCATCTTCCTCCTCTTGTGTAGGTCCACTGAGTTTCTATTTTTAATGGTTTGTATCAGTACCTTTCCTCTGCACTTAATAAGTTTTCTGGTCACCATGTTCTAATGGTTATTCTATTCTAACTGCCAAAGTCTCCCACTATGGAAGCAGATTCACTCAATTTTGCTATTATTCTTTGGGCAATGTTCATTTGCTTCATTTTTTGTTCATTTATACTCTGAATATTGGTGCTTTACATTTAACTGTGCTATGCTCAGATAAATTTTTGAATCCCCTCTCAAACCTTTATATACCATGCCTGAGAACACATTTTTGGTCACTATAGAATCTGAGTTATCTCATTTGGTGCCTGCTCACAGGATCAAAACTCAAATTGGTCTTATTGTTTCATTGTTAAAGAGACTACTCTCTCAAGATAACCTGGTTCTTTCAAACTACATTTCTTGAGTGCTTATTTTGCTCAAAGTAGGGTTTTAGATATAGGAATGTGGATATAGGAGATATAGGATTTAGGATATAGGAGAATGTGAATTAATAAATAAAACAGAAATAGTATATGCTTCAAGGTACTTATGGTCTAATGTAAGACTATAATATATGCCCCAATGTCTTCAGGTAGTAGTCAACAAATAAAATAAGTGAGTGAGGTAGAGAGGAACATGACATATGTAGGATATAGCAATTATTGAAAGTCTAGATTTTAATAATCTAGTTGTAAATGAAGAGGAGAAAGATGAAACCTGGAAAAGTATTTTTTACAATTTCTATTCTTTTACATTTGTTAAATTATGTTGTAGGACCCTGAATATAGTCTAACTTCTGAATGTTCTACAAGAGCTTGAAAAGAATGGTTATTCAAGGGCTATTTGATGAAGTACTGTATAAATACCAATTAGATCAAGTTGATTAATAGTTGTCATTCTGGTCATCTATATCCTTACTGATTTTCTACTTGTTTGATCTATCAGTTACTGACAAAGTAATATTCAAATCTCCAACTGTATTTAAGAACTTTTTTCATTTCAGTCCTATCAGTTTTTATCTTATGTATTTTAATGCTCTGTTGTCAGATTCATATATGTTTAGGGTTATTACATTTGTATTTTCAGTATTGACCCTGCTATATCTGCTATATCCTTGATAGTTTTTCTTATTATAAATTAATAAAATTAATAAATTAATAAATGTAAACAAAATAAATAAATGTTTAAACATAAATATTTATAAAGTGTTTCTTATAGAAAACAAACATATTTTGTTTGCTATTTGAATAATAGCAAAATTGAGTGAATCTGCTTCCATAGTGGGAGACTTTGGCAGTTAGAATAGAATAACCATTAGAACATGGTGACCAGAAAACTTATTAAGTGCAGAGGAAAGGTACTGATACAAACCATTAAAAATAGAAACTCAGTGGACCTACACAAGAGGAGGAAGATGCTGAAAATTTTGCAGCATCAGTTCCTGATTTTCTTAATCTCTTCTGACAAATAAATGATGCATTCCAAACATTTGTGATTTAAGTGAGTATTGATATGGTTGGGATAATATCAACCATCCTTATTCTTTTTCTATTTGTTCAAATTATTGCTTCCTCATTCTTTTCTTGCCTTTTCTTATTTAAACCAAGCATTTTATATGATTTCATTATCATATCACTAATGCTTAATTTTGAATTATGATTATTTAGAGTTTACAATATGAATTTTTAAATAATGTGCATCTACACTTAAATGATACTATTCCACTTTATGTATATCACAGGCACTATATAACAGAAGATTTTCAATTTCTCTTTACTATCTTTGAAATATTGATGTCATTCATTTCTCTTTTCACATACTATAATCATTTAATACATCATTATTATTATTGCCTTAGGTATTTAAAATATTTTGACCTTTTAGAATTACAATATTTCTCATTTGTTCCTTTTCTGACACTCTTCCTTTCTTTGTATAAATCTAAATTTCTCACCTGTATAATTTTACTTTTGCCTAAAAACTTCTTTCAAAATTTCTTGAAAGATGCTTGCTCACAATTATTCCTTCAGTTTTTGTTTCTCTGAGAGTCAACAGACTTCATTTTTGAAAGGCAATTTGACTGGATGTAAGATTATACGTTAGTAGTATTTTTATTTCAACACTTAAAATGTTTTATTCCATTCTTTTCTTGATTACATGCTTTATGAAGAAAAATCTGATGTCAGTATTCTCTATAGGACCTATGGTTTCCCTGAAAGATTTTACTTTGTCATTACTCATCTGCAGCTTGAATATGATATGCCTCAGTGTGTGTGTGTGTGTGTGTGTGTGTGTGTGTGTGTGTGTTATCCTGCTTGTTGTTCTTCAAGTTTAATAGGGACTTAGGGGTTGTTTTGCTAAAAGCATTGACTTTTCAGTTGAGCCTCCAGAAATCCTATGGGTAGCTAGAAGCAGAATAAAATCTTTGGCATCTCTGCCTCATATTTTCAAGATTTGTAGAGACATTTTAATAAACAGATTGCCAACTGCCAGATTTAACAATATTCTGTTCTAGAACAGTGGAGTGGCAACTAAAAGTCTGTAGTCATAGCCAAAAACCTAACAGCATAACTCCATTTTGCCATTCTGACTTGTCCTTTTCTGTAGCCATCTTGTCTGCAGGAACAATAAGCCAAATGGATAACCGTCCCCTGACAAGGTTGAAATTAACCCCAGGCAACAGCACTGATAATGACTAACCAGACCACAATTTGACCAAAACTGCTTCACTATGCACATTCATTGCCCCTCACTTTTCTCTTATTTAGCCTCAAAGCCCTTGTTAGTCGCTCAAGGACAGGGCTGAGGATACTTGACCCTATGGTTCTTTCTGGCAGAGTTACACTAAAGTTCCTTTCAAACCTCACCATTATTTTTTTCTGTTTGATTTTTGAGACAAGTACCAGAGCTGGTCTACTAGGAATCCCTAAAGTCATGCTCTGCTCTGGCAGAGTTTTCTGGTACCATGAAGCCCTGGATCTGTGCTTTTGTGCCTGCTATTAATTTTAGAAAGGTGTCAGTCACCGTTATATTGATTGTTTCTTCGGTCCATTCTTTCTTTACACTCCTTTCAATTATGCCCTTTTTGATATTGCACCTACATCCTTGGGTATTTCACACATTGTTCATTATTTTCCCCTTTATATTTCTGTTTGGGATACTTCTGTTGCCATAACTTCAAATAATTCTTTACCTGGCTGTGTCTTGTTTACTACCAAATTTGCCAAAGGTATTCATTTCTATTACAGTATTTTTGGTTTTAGCATCTTCTTTTTAGCTTTCTTAGAATTTCTATCTCTCAGAATTTTGTTTGTAGTTTTTAATTTTTTTTATTTGAGGAAACAATCAATAATGTGAAGAGAGAGCCTACAGAGTAGGAAAAAATATCTTTACCACATGCACTTCAGGTGGAGCACTAATCTCCAGGATTTATAAAGAACTCAAAAAACTTAACACCAAAAACCCCAAGGAATCCAATGAATGGGCTAAGGAACTGAATAGACACTTCACAGAAGAAGATATACCATCGACCAACAAATATATGAAAAGATGTTCAACATCTATAGAAATTAGAGAAATGCAAATCACAGCTACTCTAAGATTTCATCTCACTCCAATAGAATGGCAATTATCAAGAATATAAGCAACAATAAGTGTTGGCGAGGATGTGGGGGGGAAAGTACACTCATACATTGCTGGTGGAACTGTAGATCAGTGCAACCACTCTGGAAAGCAGTATGGCGATTCCTCAGAAAACTTGGAATGGAACCATCATTTGACATAGCTATCCCACTCCTTGGCCTATACCCAGAGGACTTAAAATCATTATACTACAGTTACCAGCTATATCAATGTGTATAGCAGCTCAATTCACAATACCTAAATTGTGGAACCAACCTAGTTGTCCTTTAGTAGATGAATGAATCAAGAAACTGTGGTATATATACACAATGGAATATTACTCAGTCTAAAGAAGAATAAAACTATGGTATTTGCAGGTAAATGGATGGAGTTGGAGAATATCATGCTAAGTGAGATAAGTTAATCCCTAAAAACTAAAGGACAAATGTTTTTTCTGATAAGTGGATGCTGATACATATGAGTGGTGGTAAGGGAAGAATGGAGAAACTTGGATTGGGCAAAGAGGAATGAGGGTAAAAAATTTTTTTTCTTTGCATGCTGTTCCTTTTTTCTTTAACATATTAACCTTAATCATTTTAAATTTAAAGCTGGAAAATGCTAATATCTCTGTCATGTCTCATTCTATGTTCAGATGAATTTTTAGACTGTTTTTCTTACATTTTATTATTCCTTATCATTTTATTTCCTTAAAATCTGGATATTTTACTGAGAAATAGGAACAGAGATAAATCAGCCTTTAGTATGAGGATTTATGCTAATCTGGCCAGGAGTTGGTGGACCACATGTATTTGTGTCCACAATGTCAAAATTTATTGAAAAACAATAAATTCACATGCCATATCACTTTCATCAGTTGCAATTTACTAAGTACTTGCTGATCACTTCATAGTCATAAGTTGGGCAAACCCAGCTTCTTTTATTCCAATTTTAATTACTAAAATCTATAACATCAAATCGAACCTCACACTTTACACAATGATATACATGGGTTACAGAAAGACTAAGAAAGGTTTATGGTGGCCACAGGGTTCCAGTAGGCTGCACTGAGAGGAATGGCAAAGAACAGATGCAGATGCAAAAGAGTCACAGCAGGTGGTCAGATATGACCAGCCAAAGTAATTGTTCAGGGCCCAGAGCTGTCAGAGCACAGAACTTACTCTAGGCCAGCATCTGGACATTAGGCAGTTTTGAAGTGGGTCATGTGGAGCAGGGAGATCAAGCTGAGCTGAACCCTTGGGACAGAAAGTAGGAGGTTTCTTCCCTGTATATCTCATAATGATCTGATGACTGGTGGGTATGTGCTGCAGCAACCAGTCTTGGGGTCAACTGTGTTTGATGAGCTCATGGGCCAGGATTTTTTGATGTGGCACTGATATGCCCATGAATATCATGATTTAATTCAGTAAATTCACAGGTGGTCATTACTTACTAGCACAATTAATTATCAGTTTGTGCCTTGTGGTTGTGCTGGGCAAATCTTGATTATTTATTCATAGGGACAAGGTGTGTGGAGTAATTCCAGTTTGGCATTTATACTCAAAATGCAATAACTCATGGAAAACTACTGCTTTACAAAATGGAGTAACTGACATCTAGGGACAGTCTATTTGTCATGGAGTGACACACCAGCTCTCCACAGTTGGGCTGTGTATAATATTTAATATAGCTCTAGTACTAGAGGTCTCAATTCCTCTATCTCTGGTTTTGGTCTCCCCTCTTGCCTTTGGGGTTTTCCTATTTACAGCCCATTGGAGAAAATTTGTGTTTTGCAGTCTTTTCAGATGTAATCCGCAGTACTGGGTAGTTGTTGGATAGGGAAGAGGGAGTGTTGTGAAATCTAGTAAGTCTCAGTGAGCCTCTGTTTCTAGGTTGTGGTCTTCAGGCATTCCTTGAAGGCCTATTGCCCATTGGCTACACACCCACCCTCTCACCGTTTGAGGTCAAATCATTAGCTATCAAAATGGACTGGAGAAATTCTCTTCCTCCAACTGAAGTACAGTTTCAGAATTAAATTCTGAAATTAAAAGATAACAAATAGTGCCTTGAGAGGCTGAGACAGGAGGGCAGGAAGTTCAAGGTCAACTTCAGCAACTTAGCAAGGCCCTAAACAATTTAGTGAGACACTGTCTCAAATTAAAAAGTGAAAATTAAAAAAAAAAAAAATGGGGGCTGGGGATGTAGCTCAGTGGTTAAAAAAGGGGGTGGGGCGGCAGTGGCCTGGGTTAAATCTCTGGTACAACAAAACAAAACAAAACAAACAGCAACAACAAAAACTACAACACGGGCTTATATAAGAACATTTACCCTTTTTTTTTTTTTTTTTTAACTTTTTTCACCTATTTACTTTGCTTTTCCCTGCCGACAACACAAGGGGTTCCTTTTTGTATCCCTATGATAAGAACTTGGTGAGATTCCTAGAAACAAATCCCCAATAGTGTGGGGCCTCCCATCATTTTTCCCTCTCTTTCTAACAGATGCACGGCCTCCAGCCACTCATCAGCTTTGCCATCCAAGTGTTCAGGGCTTCTGCTCCTGGTGAGTAGGTCTCTACTGTGGGAACTCTTAATGCTTCTCTGTTTTAACACTTCTGGGTGGCAGTTTTCCTTGCCACGTTCTTAGACCCTTTGGTGGGCCTAAGAAAAGCAGTTGATTTTCAATTTGTCCAAGTAAGGGACTGACTATTTCTAAGCTGTTTTCATATAGAGCTAAAAGCAAAAGTCTATAGAAAAGAAGTTTAAAGACAACACATAGTAGAATTGTTCAAAAAGCTTAGATTTGGGAACTGCTGAAGATTTGAAACAGTTCTTAGAGGAAAAGAATGCTAAAGAAAATATTAATTTGGCAGTAGTGCTAAAGTGAAGTAAGGTCAGGGGAGACAGCGGGAGGGAAGAGCAACTGGAAAGTTACTGATGTCTCTACAATAAAAACTGACATCATTAAATGCATGTGACAAGAGTGGGAAGGGAAAGAAAAAGATGAACAGAGAAGAATTGCGAAGACAACAGACTCAATTTGAAACTCATAGCATGTGAGAAGAAGAAAAGGGAGAGAGAGAAAAACTGATGATGTTGCAAACATTCTAAGAGAATGGTGAGGGCAGTGGTTTTAATGTTTGTAGAAAGAAGGTGCCGAAAAGTGAAAAATCATGGAGTGAATGTGATGCTGCTGGACTTGTGCAGCTAAATTGAAGCAACTCATTTGAAATTTTGGCAGCTAGAGATTTATATCCAGCAGTCATTTTATACCAATAGAATAGAGACTGTGGTTGAAGTCATGGGACTGTCTTAGTAGATAAGAGCATTTTACAATATTTCATTGAACAATAGTTTTCAAGCACCCGCTGAAAATGAGAGTTTATGCAAATACTGTTTGCTTGTTTTCTTGTTCAGTCATAGACAAAAGAAATGTAAAGCAAGAAACAATATACTGTCAATGAGTAAAATATTGCCTAATGGATAGATCTAAGACGGGCCACATTTTTAATGGACCTCCAGTGGTGTTACATTTGTCAGCCTCAAATCTATAGCCAGAGGTATTAGGGAAGTGTAAATTTATGGACACAATCCATTGGACGTGAAGTTGACCATAACACAGGGCTATTTTCATCTTGACATCACTAACTAGAGACCTGAAATGCTCTTGCATAGTACTGGAAA
Source organism: Glaucomys volans (assembly GCA_020662805.1). Lineage (NCBI taxonomy): Eukaryota > Metazoa > Chordata > Mammalia > Rodentia > Sciuridae > Glaucomys > Glaucomys volans. The sequence goes on along the minus strand of JAJEJO010000176.1, from coordinate 2,594,192 downwards.
CATCAAAGAAATTCCCATATGATTGATATTCATAAGTACTTCATCTAGGAAAAGAGATTTCTCTTGGATTAGTATATTTCAATAATTTCAAATACTAGGCACTTATAAATATAAGTAAGCAGCTAATATTAATGATTAAAAAATAGAAATAAGTACATAGGGGAACAATTTCTAATGTTACACATATATTTAGGGATTTTTAACATTTATTCTGAAGAAGAAACTAAAATATTAAGCATACTAACAACATTAGTTGAGACAGGGTCTCCTATATTACACATACTGGCTATGAACCCGCAGTCCTCCGGCTTCAGTATCCCCAAGAGCTGGAATAAAGGCATGTGTTATTGCAAAGTAATTTGAAAAATAAAGAGCAAATTTGCTGGATCAAAGATTATTAACGAACTCTTCAAATCAACTGACTTCTGAATTAATAATATTGTATTTTCATGTGTTTGAGAGGACGAAATTATCCAGGATTTTAACCCAGTGTCACTATAAATAAACAAATCACTAAAGATAGATCACCCAGCTTGGCTCTGTTCTATTTCTGCAAGTTTCTGCTCATGGGGTGTTTTAGTCAGCTTTTTCACTGCTGTGACTAAAAGATCTGACCAGAACAATTTTAGGGAAGAAAAGTTTATTTGAGGGCTCATGGTTTCAGAGGTTGCAATCCATAGACAGCAGGATCCATTCCTCAGGGCTTGAGGTGAGGGAGGACATCACGGCAAAAGAGTGTGACAGAGAAAAGCATTTCACATAATGATCTGGAAGCAGAGAAGGGGTCTCCATTTGCCAGATACAAATATATACTCCAGATCCAAGTCCCGATTCCCACCTCCTCCAGCTACACCCTACCTCTTCAATTATCACTCAGTTAATCCCTTTCAGGGGATTAATTAACTGATTGGATTAAGCTCTTATAACCCAATCATTTCTCCTCTGAACTTTCTTTGCATCTCACATGTGAGGGTTTTGGGGACACCTCACATTCAAATCATAACATGAGGTTTATAATTGACCCTGGATTCCTTCAAAAGCCATGGTGACTCTACATGTCCAGAGTTTTCACAGCTTACAGAGAGGTTCCAGGTGCTGTGTAGAAAATGAACTTCTTTCTTTGGAATGGTGCAATTCATTTCAGCTTGAGTGAATGCAGCTCTAAGTGACAGGTGCTAACCCAGGTACTCTTGAAGGAAAGCTGAAGTTTGAAATCATTCCAGGTAGGGTGCAAAGACGTAGCACCTCAGACATTCGGAGGGTATAACTTCTGTTCAATGGCAGGCTATATGTAAATATTATAGATATATTTTAAAGCATATACCTTAATATGAAAATGCATTTACATTTATAATTTATTTTTAAATAATTATTAAAGTGGTACTCATGGATTTCAATGAGGCTTCTGACCAATCAGAACTCATTTACTGTAGGACTGGAAGATGACAGGAGAGGAATTTCATGCTCATCTGATAGAAGGTTCTACAGCCAAGGAACGTGCCATCAAAAGAGAGAGGGTTCTTCGTGGCCCAAGGACAGAGTGAACTTTTCTATCTTATCGTGGGTTAGCTACGATAACAATTTCCCATGGTGTCAGAATTTTTCAGGTCAGTTCTCTATGTTGACCAAATATATGAGTCTTGTTTTCCACATCACTTCCCACCATGTAGACAGGAGTACAGACTTCTCATTAAAGGCAAGGAAAAGCAAGGGAGGGAGTCAGGCAGGAGAGGCATGGCTGATGTGTTTCCTAAAGCTTCAGGAGAAACATCTGGACAAACCTTTAAAGAGTGTGAACGGAGTGCATATTGCTAAATGTATAATACTTTAAGTTAAATTTAACAGTGATATCTAGGACTCCTCTTACTGTTACTAAGTGATAAATTTAATTCAAAAGAATTTGACCCTCTTTTTAGAGTGATAAATACTGTGCAGTTCAGTTTACTCTTCTGATGATTGGGGAGGTTTTAAACTTTACTTGTTCCACTTGGTCATGTAAAACACTATGTTTGGTTTCTTTACAGTGCAAACTTTTCAACTGTAGTTTTTGATCTTTAACGTATTTAGAAGGAGCATGACAGTGTATTAAGAAGCATGTAGAATTAAAATACAATTGGGAGCAATATGGATCATAAAGTCTATGGAGAAACCCCAAACTAGACACACTTCAGTGAAAGAAGGGTCTGGCAAGTCCATTCCGACAAGTTTTATGAAAAGTCGAGGAATAAATTTGTTAATGCTGAGTGATAACAAAACAAAGCTCCTGGAAAAAAGCAGCTCCACTTTATATGTTTTTGAAATACATATTAATTTTAGAAATCTAAAGTTAATTTATATTTAGAAATATTTAGGACAATAATAGCACAAGATAAAAATTATTTACAATATTAACATCTTGTGAATCATTCTTTTATCATCCTAGTTCCTATTGTCCAATCTCTTTCTAAGCACTTTAAATGGAACACTGATAATCATTCACTTTTTTCCAAAAATATGTATTTGCCATTTGTATAATGAGAATTTTATATTTTTAATATACTAAAATGTCTAACTAAATCCAAAAAATGAGTTAGAATTTTATACCACAAATCTTACTTTTTGGTATGTTTTCTGATCTTATCAATGTCAGGTGATTGTCCTTCCCTATAGCAATTAGATCCAGGTCTTCATCAACATTAACTTGAACAATAGAAATGTATTTTGCACATAGTCTTAATGTTCCTATTCCAGTATCACCCAGAAGTAATTATGACAGAGAAAGGATACTATTTGAATAAAGGATAAGTTGTCAATGATTGGTGCTGCAGAGGGGAGAGATAGATGGTGTGCCCTGCACCCTCACCTGAGATCACACATAGAATTAGAATCTTCTATGTTTTCTAAACATATTAAAGCCATTGTTTGAATTTATTCTCCTTTTTCCTTCTTTCACCTTACAATAGATGTTAATTAATGTGAAAATGCTCATTTATGGGTTAATAGAGTTAAATACTTTTGTGTCATTGCAATCTGACTACATATTCTTCAATCCCCATCCCCTGCTAGACAGAAGCCAAAATGTTTAGATTCTATTTATTTTACATCTCTTCTTGCCAAATTATCATCAAATTTGCACTCTAAAATTACATTCACTGACAGCTCAAGTTGCGTCCATAAATATGTTTAATTCATTTGTCACTAGGCTGGGTGACACCCTGTTCCTTTAACTTTGCAGTCCTTGCAGCAGGCTAGCCGAAGTCCCTCTTTTCTGCGTGGGTTAGTTAAGATGTATCTGGCTGTTTTGCACTATCTTTAGTATGCAGGGAGCACAGAGATGGAGATAAAAGGCGAAATGTCTATCTTTGAGTCCTCTGCAATACCGAATAAGTTATCAACCCACTAACATGCATGTCTGAATAGAGTCCTTTGCCAACAGTAAGATGTTATCTTCCATGACATGCGAATTCCTCCCTCATGTCAATCCATGAAAGTACTAAAGAATGAACGTGCTAGTAAAATGAACGTGGCAACACCACTGGGACTGTGAGAGCATCCTATTTTCCCCTGGCTCCTTTAAAAAACATTCTCCAGTTGAATCCTTGATATACATATAAATTAGTCAGTCTGGAGAACTGCTTGAAAATCCGTCTCTTTAATCTCGTAGAGTAGGCATGGGGAATATACTGTGCTTAATGCTCAGGAGCTTTGTTTTTCTGCCTTCCACTTTGCCATTCTCCTTCACACTCAGCCCACAAAGAGGTAACTAAGAAACACATAGTCTGAATTCTGGGTGCTGGTGCTAGCCAAAGAAGCATAAACTTGGCTGTGGTTTGCCCCAGAGTGGACTAACATATAGCAAACATGGACTAATTCATTCATAATAACAGCTCTAAAAAATAATAGCTAGGAGTGCTTGTAGAGAAGGCACAGTGACCTGGAAGCTGTCAAAACACATTACATCTATAAATTATCAGTTCATCACAATAACCCTGTGAAGCTGCATTTTATTTCCATTTTACAGATGATGTAACTGAGGTAAAGAGCCTGCATAACTAGGGAATGGTGGGTGGGTTGGTATTCAAATTAACATTGGAGTTCCTGAGCTTATACTTCTAACCCTCTGCTCTACAGCATGCTCACCGCCCACTTCCTTCACTTAATGTTCAGGATCTCCTTTCCTTACCATAATCCAGAAAGGTAGAGCTTGCTCTCCCTTTGATTAGATGGACATATACTCTGCAGCAACTATCAAGGAAAAAACAATCTTGGGTAAATTAATCAACTGTTTATTTTATTTAAGAGGATGGAAATCAAATCACTCACGAATCTATATAGTAACAACGTGGTTTTAAGAAATTTAAGAACAGAACCAAAATAATGCATCTGCATTTTATTTTTTGAACCTGAATTGAGGTCTTGTTGTATATAATTCATGATGCAGAATTATAGCACTGGAATTTGAAAAAGAGAAGGTGAAACTTGAAGTACTGATAGTACATTGCTCAGATTAGTTTATATGAATAATATGTTACATTTAGTCTATATGTGCCAAGACTATTCTAGGACCAATGAACAGACTGACTAAAATGAATATTTATTTCAAGGGGTGTGGCCATTATATAATTAAAAATAAGGCAAGGTGACTATCAATACTTACATCCAAATCAATCAATCTATCTATCCATACAGAGAGAAGGGAGATAGAAAAATTGTAATTTATACAAAAAGAGTAGTAACTAGCTAATGGAGAATCTGTAGTAGCATTTAATTAATCATAATTTTATTCCAGAAGCAATTATTAAAACTTCCATCATATATAAGGTACTCTGCTAGGTGATATAATTAATACAAAGTAAAAGTTTAAAAATGCCATCTCTTAAAGGGTTTTTACTCTGAAGAGAAAAAATACAGGGCTCTAATAAATGGTTAGAAATAATAAATGACACAAACACCAGCATGCCCATTCTGCATAGAACTTAGGGAACACAGTATGAAGTAAGATTCCAAGGAGGTGAGGATAGTTCAGAAAGAATTCTTGCATGAAGAGATGAATTGAATCTTGAAGAAAGCTATCAGCAGAGATGGAGGGAAGAGACAAACACCAACACCAGAGAAAAGACACATGCGAAGGCACAGAAATGCCAAAAAGCGTGAAAATTTGGCATTGGGGTTTGTGATGGTGGAATCAAGAAGTGACAGAACCAACAGATACCAACAAAAATAGGACAAATGACGCTAGAGATAGAGGATACAAAAACCAGGGGAGGACATCTATTTGGATTGAGTAAGTGATGACAAGCTCATATGGACTCTGAAGCAGGCAATCTATGAGACTCGTTGCAGGGGGGGTTGTTGGAGACATAGTAGAAGTTTGGTGAAGAAACTTTCTTGGAAGGAAAGGAGCTGATGTTAAAACCCATATGTCCATTACTCCAGGCCCCTGGTGGACTTTCAGGAATTTGCCTTAGCCTGAAGCATCACTGATCAAAGTCTGTAAGACTCGTTTCATCCTGTCTTGAGTCTCATGTCTGTGGAGATGACTAGCACTTAGAAAACGTTCTGCAACAGCATTGCCAGTTATCACAGTTTGAAAAACTGATATTATGATTTTATAGATGTGAAAAATACAGCACTAAACAGTGAAAGAAAATGAATTGGGTCTTCAAGCCAGAAAATAGGGCAAATAAGACTCAAACGCAGGTCCGTGTGAGTCCATTCCCACACCCTCAAGATGGTTATATTCCACATGAGAAGACAAGTGTCCTAATTCTCTCTCTCTTTCTCTCCCTCTTCTGTATCTATATAAATATTTGCTTAGTGCTTCTCCATTTAAAAAATTATGTGCCAGCTCTCATAAATTGGTAGATGATAAAATGAATTTCCATTTTCCCAATTTCCCTGGGCTCTCTCTCCCCTTCTCTATTTGCATTGGCATGAGAACTTCTAGTTCCACTAAATGAGTCATTTGGGACAAGAAAATTAATTTATTTGAGCAGATGTATATAAACGTTGCCTAGAATAGAATCACAAAGCAGCCCAGTATTTACATAAGGTCCCTATAATTGATGACCTTTTATCATTTTGTGTGAAGAATCCAAGGAGCTGACTAAGAAGCTATATGGGAAATAGCAACATGATTAGAAATACAGACTCATCTTTCGAATTCCAGTTTTGTTCTGTGGCACAACAGTGAATCAAGACATGAAAAATTGTCACAGATTCCTCAGTGGAACAATACATTCTTTGCCTAAAATAAGCCCAAATCTAGCTGATATCATAACTTGACAGTGTCTCAATTACAGCATTCAGATTTAATTATGAATGTTTAAATCTGCTGTTTCACAACAGTAGAATGTCTAACTGTTAAAACTAAACTAAGCCCTCTTCTTGAGTTGGCCTTCAATGACACCATTCTATTTGTATGAAAACTAATCATCTCCAGCATGTGACATTTTCAAATTTTCGACTGCAGATCTTTTGCACTAACTGAAGAATGCTCTGTTTCGAAAAGCTCATGGCTAAGCATAACTCTTATGTTATGGATCAAAGGCTTTCCCTCAAAATTAAGACCTTTCATTTTGCAATATTGCAGATTCTGCGCTTCTCCACTGGAAGGGGGAAGAGAATCCACGGTCAGAACTTAGAATCCTTGAAGGCATGGTAGAGTTTTCCAAGGGAGAAAAAACACACACATACCAAATAAAAGCACCACAAATTTCTCCAAACACAAAAGAGTACCAAGTAGAATAGCAAATTTCATGAAAAAACAATGTTGCTCAAAAAGAAATAATTTGTATAGGAATTTATTGTATACAATTTAATGTGTATATTATAGATGACACTGTTGTGAAACATTGAAAGTAGGAAACACCTTCAGGCTTAGAAGTTAAGAGGAGGGAAAAGGCAAGTAAAGAAATAAATAATAAAGAAAAAAAAGTGGAGAAAGAGAAAAGTCTACAGAGGAACCCCGAACTAGAACCAATTTAATGGAAGAATAGGGCTCTGACATGTCCATTCCTGACAAGTTTTATGAGGAATCAGAGGAATAAATATGTTAATGCTAAGAGTTATAACAAAACAAAGTTCAAAATTAGTAAATATGAGTTGACCTAAGGTTGCACAGATTAGTTTCCAAAACAACAATAATGATGCTTATTTAAAAAATAGAAGCAGATATTTATTGATATATGTTTTAATGTTTCAATAGGAAATTGATTTACTTCTTGGAAAACAAGGACCTAACCCTAAGAGATATTAAAATGAGTAATCTGTATTGAACAAAAAAGACAGTCTGGTCCTGAAGGAGCTCACAATTTAGTGGATAAGGTAGAGATGTTACTCACAAATTATTAATAGAGCATGTTGGTGCTATGCTGGAATATAGGTAATAGAACAAAGAAGGTGAACTCTACCTACTATAAGTACCCTCACTCATACTCAGAGACTAATCCTAGAGCATGCAAAACTTTCACCTTCTTATAAGACCATTGACAGATCTTACTAGGCTTCCTACATTGAGAGGAAAACTTCAGAATGGAACAAAAGTGGTATGTGACTCCAGATAGCCACTAAGTATCCCTATTTTAGAATATGTTTTATCATTTATTTATTATTAAAAAGTTAATTTCATTGCAGGTTATTGTGAATGAATTTAAAATAAAAACAAAGCACACTTCTAATTTAGCTACCACCCCATTCATTACTGATAGTATGTATTTTCTCTGGGCATCTTTTTTTCTGATTTTTTTCAATTTCCTATTGAAACATTAAAACATGACACCCAATATTTATTTCTGTCTTTCTAAGCCTGCACTGTTAAATGTTCTTACAAGGCTTTTTATAACTCCTAAGCAAACCCCAAATATCTTTCCACAATTCCACTGAGAAGAACCATGTGATTTCTCAAGTTTATGTGTGGGATGCCAGTGCTTCTTGAATGAAGGATGTGCTGAGCAATCCTAGAGACAACCTACTTGATTTATCAGAATAAATTTGTTCTTACCAGCCTATTATGCACTATTCTACCAATGTATGTTTTATCTTTCCAAATAGTGGCAGTGTGAGCTGGGATCATCTCTTAGACTTTTTGCATCTTCTATGACAATAGTATAGTGCTAGGCATATAGTCAGTGTCAAAAAATGCTTGATCGATTCATCTGTCAGGTCTTAGACTTGGGTAAAAATTTAATTACACATACTTGGACTCACGTGCTCAGCACTGGGCACTCAGTTTAACTCGTCTTAGATGGATAGGGATTTGAGGCAGGGCCACCTGGACCTTCACCCATGAAATCCTGGGACTTGCATGCTGTAAACCTTTTAGTCTCTTTCAGTGTTAGAGTCATAAATTACCTAATTCTTCTTAACACCAATTACCATTAGTTGATCCCTGAAACACTTGCATTAGTTGACCTCGAACTTCAGTGAGCTCATACCAGAACCTGAGTTATTATCTTTCTTTTTATATTTTTTTCAATTTTCCAAAGGGAAAGTACCCTAAGGGTGGCTTTCCTCTGAGGTGACAGTATGATGTAGTGACATTCAGGTCACAGTGTCACAAGCCATTGTCCAGAAAGTGATAACCCCCTTGTTCACCAATCCATCCTTGAATGCTGAGGTTGAATTCAATCTGACCAAATGGAAAGTGGCCAGCCGGGATCAGATATTTGCCCCAAACTGTCCACTCAGAGCTATTTTAAGCAACCAGAATGGCATGCACATACCAAAAAAAAAAAAAAAAAAAAAAAAAAAAATCACAAAGCAGCAGATAGGACTTAATGTGATGCTGTCCTGCAGAATCATTTCCTGTGACAGTTAGAATTTGTTTGGTATCTTCCTCAGTTTGCTGCATCCATCCAAAAAAAAAAAAAAAAAAAAAGCAGCTTCTTTTCCTCTCTTCCCCTCCTCCCCTCCCTCAGGGCCTCCGCTTGTGTCTGTGCATAAGTCCCAGGGTCTTGGGTGTCAAATGTCAGGCCTTGTACTGAGCTGTCAAAGAGAAGAATGGGCTGAGATGATTGATGACTGAGAAGTCTGAAACCCAAACCTCCACTGCAAATGCTTCTTTTACAAAAAAGCTGGGGCTACCCACAGCGCCTATATTCAAGGTCACTTCGCATACCATTACACCCACCGCTTTAGGCTCCCAACAAGCCAGGCCATTCACACAGGGCTGACTTCTCTTCTCAGCCCTGCTCACTCTTCTCCCTCCACCCTTCGTCTGTTCCCCTGGGAGGAATGCCCAAAGGTTGGAATACTTATCCCAATCAAATAAAAAAGATGAACAAAAAGATATGGTCTTTTCGTCTTGTTTCGTTTTGTCTTGTTTTTCTTCAGGCTACATTTGCTCTTAGAAGCCATGGACTGGAGCTTTCTGGAGCACAAGTCAGATGACAAGATTATTAATGGGAGCAGGGCAATGTCATATCTGATTTCATGCATATTCATGAAGGGAGCCACACAGCTGGGACCATGCGCTGCAGAGAGGGAAAATAAAGAGCACTTTACCCCCCACCCCAGGCATGAAAAATGTCATTGTGGAGAAGAGGAGCTTGATTGGAAAAGTTTAAGTGATCGTATCCTTTATTTTGAAAAGAAGGGAATAGAATTTGTACAATAACAACCACGCCACTAACAAACAAGCTTGGTAACTCAATATCAATGTAGAACCTCATACTTAAGATCAGTTACCTAGGAGCTCTGCCTATCAAAGTATTCAGAAAGGCAATCTTTGCAAATGGTGCCAACAAGTGAAGTAAAAATGTTGGGAGAAAGAAAGAAAGGAAGGAAGGAAGGAAGGAAGGAAGGAAGGAAGGAAGGAAGGAGAGAGAGAGAGGGAGAGAGAGAGAGAGGGAAAGAGAGAGGGGGAGAGGGAGAGGGAGAAAGAGAGAGAGGGAGGAGGAAGGAAGGAAGGAAGGAAGGAAGAAGGAAGGAGGGAGGGAGGGAGAGAGAAGGAAGTATTTCTTCTTGACAGTTAAAATTATCCATAACTATTAACTCAACAAAAGATAATCTTATTACTTATGGATTAAACAATGTAAAATTACAAGAGGGAAAATCTTACTTGATTACTAAAAGGAGGAACAAATATTCTTTCAATTCCAAGGAAATTATTCCCAAGAAATGATTTGCAGTCTTAGTTAAATAGCTCGGATACACAGGGAGTTATTACCTCTACTACAGTACCATTCTGGAAGTTCCATGTGGCACAGAACCTGAGACTGACCAGGAAAGAAAAGTAGTCACAAAAATGTGATGTGCAACTAACTGGACAGAAAATAAAATTTCAAGTGGGTATTGGAAAGAGAACAATTGCTGGGAAGCCTTCTCCCACCCATCTAACTGGGCCTGGCCAGGGAGCAGTGACCAGTGAAAGAGGTCGAATAAATGTCCCCAAACATAAAAGGTGGCCATATTGTCCATAACTTCCATTCCTATTCATTCATGCATTCATTCATTCATCCAGTTTGCTCTGCAAGTCAATCAACTCTAAAGTCCCCCATAGGTTCCCTGTCTAGTAAAAAACATTCCTATAGTTTTACACCACTTTTCAACACCAAGAAAAAACATCAGTAGCTGTTGGATTTAATAATACAGTGCTCCAGAAAAGGAGTGGAGAAACAAACCACTGTGAAGTGAAGGCAAACATGCTCTGGATTTTGGAATATTCTTTTTTGTTGTTATTATTATTATATTTTTTGGTGTGTATGTGTATGTGATTCAACCCAGGCTCTCCTGCATGCTGATCATATACAATATCACAGAGCTACATCCCCAGCTTCCCCCAAACACTCTACCATTGTATGTCCTTCTCTTAAAATTTCTTACCTCTCTTAGGAAGCAAACACAATTGAGTGTACTAGGTAGAATTATATAACTGAAAAGCCCAGTGATATTTGGTTTCCAGTGTTGATATTTCTGGAAACACAAAAAATTAATTCAAAAGCATGAAATAATATGCACAAAGAAATTAATTGCAATAGTTTTCATTAGCAGAGAAAATGAGATTAAAAAAATCAACTTAATATTAATCCACAAATGTTTAAGCTGTGGTCCAATAACTGGAAACTATACAGTGATATTTGCATATTCTGACTGCATATTCACATATTCTGCATATTCAACAGGGCTTTCTATTCTAGGTCTAATCTAGAACTTTTTTCTATTTTTAGAATTATGTAGATGTACATTCTTTCAGAAATTTTGAGTAAAATGATTAATGGCAGAATGTTACTCACATTGAATATTCAGTATATCTAACAGGGAGATAAAATAATGATATGCTTCTATCCACTGTCAATATCCTACACAAGATAAAATAGGCGATGGTACCTGAGTGTGTGTAACTCCCTCTCACACCTTGTTTCCTGTTTCTAGTTAAACTTACTTGGGAAATATTTAGTGAGACAGAGGATATAAAGCAAGTGGTAATTGTTAATTTGTAGCTTTATGGAGCTAAATGATAATTCAACTTTCCTTCTTAGTTAGCTCTGAGGAAAACAATGGCAGAACATATACAATATGGTTTTCAATTTTTGTGGCCTGGAAAGAAACTCCTCCCCTTTCCTTTCATACCCAAGCCATGTGTCAGATGCACACATCCTTTCAAACAATGAAGTGAGTTGCAGGAACCTGAATTTAAATAAACACAAGTTCAACATTTGTAGTTCCACATAGGTAGGGATTTTTTTCTTTTAATTTTATCAAATATATAGGTAGTGCAGTTAATCAAGCTAAATGGTTTATATTAAATCCTTATTAATAAATATTAGATGTTTTAATAGAATGCTAATAATACATTAGGTTTTATGGAATGCTAATAATGCATTAGGTTTTACATAAAATATACCATAAAATATATTAAATTTAAATATTTATGCCTAATAATAATGGGAAATCATGGGGGAAATATGTTCTGGAATTTCCCTCTCCCGCCCTCCTTTCCTTCTCCCTTATTATTACATTTTTCAAAAAAAAAAAAAAAAAAAAAGAGCAGCAACTATGCTGGTGCATGAGTATAGCCTTGGAGACCAGACCTGTGCCCCTTATTGGCTCTGCACAGGGTTTACCTCTGGGAAGAGGGAGGTTTTGGAGACTCTGCTGAGCTTTGGATCCTGGTCACCAGTGGAGTGAGAATTTAGCAGCCAGCCTGCTGGAGAGGTTGAGGCAAAGCCTAGGTTCATCTTGAGCACATGCACCAAGCAAAAGCAGCCAGAATCTGGGTAGGCACGGAGAATGAATGTGACACTAACAACAGATGAGCAGAATAAGGCAGGAGGTCTAAATTTTGGCAGGCCAAGAGATGCTGAGGATGGTCAGGTGGAGCAGGCTGGATCACAAGAGTAAAGGCCAAGTTTGCACCATCAAGGGAGAAGCTGGAAAATTAAGGCAGCCTGTGGCCCCAGCCAGGGTATCCTCAAGCTGCAATCCTTAATATTGACTGCATATTAAAAACATCTGGGGAACTTTTAAAGCATGCTTTAGAGAGGCCCCACCACAGTTTAATTAAATCAGAAACTGCATTGAGATGCCAGATAATTGCCAGACTTAAATTTGGGGCTATAGTTAAACCTAGATGTTTAGGGTACATGAACACCAAACTGGGATGAATGAAGAGAAGAAGAGCCAAATACCACTTGGGATGGCATCAGAAGAGGCTAGATGAGGGTGATGGCAAACAAACCCCATGTTTTACTTTTTCATTGGCCTGCAATCTAGATTCCCTAGTCTACAATGCTAGCTACAGTAACAACTATGCCTCTCATTGTGCTTTATCTCATTAGCATCTTTGATGCTCCAAATGAGCATCAAAGCACACAGTGCCCATAGGTTCTATAGCTATCATGTACAGGGAAAGAGGAGGGGTACCAAAATTTGAACACAAATGTGTCCACTGTTGTGACTACTACAATATCCATCATCCAGGACTGCTAGATTCTAGAGGTAAGAGTTGGTTAGTGATATGGTTGGGAAGGCCAAGAGACGTTTGAAAGCATTACCCAAAGACCCATGTGTTAAAGGCTTAGTCATTTTCTGTGACCTTGTTGGGGGGTTGTGAACCTTCAAGAAGTTGGGCCAAGTCACAGGAATTTTGGGCACTGGGGTTGTGCCCTGGAAGGGGATATTGGGACCCCAGCCCTTTCTGCTCTCTCTCTCCCTCACTCCCCTACTTCCTGGCCACCATGAGGTGAGCAGCCTTGCTCCACTGTGTACTCCCCACTATGTTGTTCAGCCTTGCCAGGAGCAGAAAAGCAAGAGTCAACAAACCACGCCTGAAACCTCTGAAATCATGAGCTAAAATAAACCTTTCCTCCTTGTAAGTTCTCATTGCAGGTATTTTATCATAGTGACAGAACACTGACTAACATACCTAGCTAATGTCAAGGGAGTACTATTGTGATTATAAATTTCTTGAAGCCTGATTGACAAGTTATTTCTCTCATACTTTACACTCCTTCAGTGACAATGTATTCCAGCAATAAATGTCTGCTTATCATCCTAAGCCTAGTAACTCTCTGTTTTGTGACTTTCTCAACCTGCAAAAAAGGAGTATCAAACTCATCTGTTTTAAACTAAAATACAATTATCATTGCAAATTATTTTCAGAACACTGATAGTAACATAACAGTAATGACTTTCTCAGCAACACATATAAGAAGGCTCAAAATTCTGTCCTCAAACTCAGACCCAGCATATTTCTGAGAATTGTTGGCAGGTTGATTTCAGGAATGATTTTGCTAGTGGTTCATTTATACACAAATGGGTTATTATGAGTTATATAGGTTTATGCATACCCATTACTATGATGCACCTGAATTCCTCAGATTCTGAAAGTTCTCTATGCTGGGATAGCATAAATCCTCGATATCAGAAAATTATCACCCACAAATTGATGCATCTTTGAGGATCAGAGCAAACCAAAACTACAGTACTAAATGAATAAATAGTTCTTTCCCTGTCCCATTACATAAATATAGATATGTTAAAAATATGTTTATTATACATGTAAGTAAAATTGAACTCTGAGAAAGTTTATTAACTTTCACATAAACATTAAGTGAGATAGCCCAAATGCTAATCCAGGCTTCCCTGAATCCAGTGTACCACACTGCCTATGTCATTAGGAGAATCATGAATTTCTTTGTATAAACCAATGTCTCATAAAACAATGAAATCCTAGCTTTGAGTTTCTTTCTAAAAATATATGTTTGTTTTTGCTTCCTTCGTATATTTATGGGCGTTGTCTATACTCTATTTAGAAGGATGTATCAGAGTCCTGTCACCCATTCCTTCCATCTTGATGAGAGATTCTTTACTGTTCTCTGGACACAGATCAACCTGAATGAAGACTTCTTATCTTAGCCTCCCTTGTGTCTAAGTGTGTCCACATGATTTATTTCCAGAGAGTGAAATATAAATATAACTGTTTACAATTTCCAAGGAGGATCCAAAAGGGTTAGCCTTGTCTTCTCTGTCATGCTTATTGGCTAACTGTATTTGTGGTTGATACTAGAGCCAGCATTTGGGCCAGGAGGTAGAGACCACATACCTAGAATGGCAAAAGAAGCTGGAAGACGGTTGGAGGCACCATCCTAGTCCTGGATGACCTATGTTTAAAATAGATATTTGTGGTGCCATGATAGGCGCACTATGGTCTTCCCGCCAAATCTGGCCCACCATCTGTTTCTGTCAGTAAAGGTCCATCAGATCACAGGGATGCTATTCATTTAGGTATTGATTATGGCTGCCTTCCCGCTGTAAAGGCAGTTGAGTAGTTGACCTCCTATGACCTGTGATGCCTACAATTCTTATCTCTGTCCTTTCTCAGAAAAAGTTTGCTGATCCCCGGTTTAAACTATTACTCATTTAGATTTTTCTATCATATAAGATGAAAAGTAATTCACACTAATAGAAAGACCTTTGATATGTGCCATGCTAAAAAAATGGGAAACTTTTCCAGATAACAATAAAATTCTGTAGATATTCTTTTTTAAAGAAAATATTTGTATAGTTTTATTGGGTTATGATTAAAGTACTAGAACCTACAAATATTTAAGGTGTGTAGTTGATGTTTTGATAAATGTATATTCCAGTGAAACCATCACCACAAGATAATGAATATATTCATCACCACCAAAAAATGTCTCATGCCTGTTTGTAGTCTCTGATTTCTGTCACATTTTCCCGAGGCAACCATGAAACTTCTCATTTGCACTTTATGTAAGTTACATATGTGTGTGTGTGTGTGTGTTTTTTATATATATATATATATATATATATAGTACATATATATATACACAGTATATATAAATGCTATATATATATATACACACACACACATATATATGGTGTCCTTTTGTAGAGTCATTTGGTAAACCTTTTTAACATAGCTTCTTTAACAAAGGGTTATGACTGAGATTTACACTTGTTCTTATACGATTTGGTAGTTGATTTTTTTCCTTTGGTTTTATTTTCTTTTTTTGCTGAGTAGTAATTTATTGTATGGATACACCTTAATTTATCTATTTACATGTTGTTCAGTATTCGTGTTTAATCCCCCCAAGTACTTGCTACAGAAAATAAAGCTCTTATTGCAATGCAGTCAAACACTGTACAAGTTTTTGTATGAGTGGATGGTTTTCTATCTATTGAGTAAATTCCTGTGACTAAAATGGTTGGGTTGTATACAGGTGATATTTAAGTTTTGGGGAAACTATTAAACTATTTTTCAGAGTAGTTGTACCATAATATATATTCATTAGTAACATATATAAGTATCAGCTGATTTATCTTCTTGCAGTACTTGATAGGGCCAAACTCTCAGTTGAACAGTTAAGCTAATGGGTTTGTAATTGTATCTCATTGTAGATTAATCTGTATTTCCCAGTGACTAAACCTATTGAGTATGTTTTGATTTGTTCGTTTAAAATTTTTATATCTTATTTTGAGATGAGTGTTTTCTTTCTTCTGTATGTTATTAAGTAGTAAGAGTTCTTTATATGCTATTTATATGTCTTTGTCTCAATATGTGCTGTAAATTTTTCTCCTCTGTGGCTTGATTTTTCATTGTCATAATTACCTCTTTTTTAAAAACAACTTTGCTAGAGTATAATTTACATACCATAAATTTTACTGATCATAGTTGTTCAATGCAATTAGGGTTAGGAAATTTATATAGTTGTGGAATGATCACTACAGTCCAGTTCTAGAATCCATTTCTATCATCCTAAAATGTTCCCCCACCCAACTTATTATCAATCCCCATTCCTCCCATCAGTATAACCACTGATTTGCTGTCTGTTCATGTTTGCATTTTCTGCATATTTCATGTAAAGGTAAATTAATTGTCCATATATTCCTGGTAAATAGAATTATACAATATGTAATGTAATTTTTTTTGTTTGACTTCTTAATTTAGCATAATTATTTTGAGACTCATCCATGTTGTAACACATACCAGCAATTAATTCCTTAATCCATGCAAGAAGACATTGGATTATTAGCTCAGTCTTTATTTCTTTTTAATAGATCTAGTAAGATGATTTTACTTTTTTGTGTGTCAGTTTGGGTAATTCCTATTTTTTCTAGGAATCTTACTATTTTATTTTGTGTTCTAATTTGCTGTCAAGAAGTTGTTGATAGTATTCCACAGCAATCATTTTAATTTCTTGAGAAAACAATTTTTGTAATTTGAGTCTTTTTGCATTATTCTGGATAAAAGGTTTTCAATTGTATTGGTCTTTTCAAACAACAAACTTAGTTTCATTGATTTTCTCTATTTTTGTGTATTCTGTTTTACTAAGTTTTGTAGGATCTTTATTATTTCTATCTATTTCAAGTTTAATTTACTCTTCTTAGTACTATAAGTTGGAAACAGAATATTGATTTGAAACTTTTCCTGTTTTCTAATATAGATGTTTCAAAACTGTGAATGTCCTTCATTGATTTATCTGTTCCATAATAGTTCACAATTTATTTTGATTCACTTAAAATACAATAAAATTTCCCTTGTGATTTCTCTCTTGACCTATGGGTTATTTAGTAGAAATATGTTAATCTCCAAACATCTGAAGTTTTGCCAAATATCTTCTTGTCTGTCATTGATTTCTAATTTAATTCCTATGTGATCAAAGAGCATACTTTGTATTATCTCAATCCTTTTAAATTTACCAGTACTCATTTTATGGCCTATCATATATTCTACCCTAAAGAATGTTTCATGTGACCTTGCAAAGAAAGTGTATTATGCTGTCATTGAATGGAGTATAGCATAAATGTCAGTGAGGTCAAAATGATTGGCACAGTGACTCTAGTATTTATACCATTGGATATTTCTCTCTATCCTTTGCTGAAAGCAGGGTATTGAAGTTTTATTGTTGAATTGTATATTTTCCCTTTTACTTCTGTCAGATTTTCATTCTTATATTGTGAGGATGTGTTATTAGTGCATATATATTTATCATGTCTTCCTGATACACTGAACTCTAGCAGCGTTTCTTCTCTTAAAGACTATGTTGTCTGATATTTATTTCACCACTCCAGCTTTCTCCATGCTCCTGTTAGAATCTATGTGGTTGATGTTGTTTTTTTCTCCTTTTGTTTCTTCTTGTTTGTGTCTTTGGATCTAAAATACATCTCTTTTTTATGGTTGGATATTGTTTTTGTATCCAGCCTTTTACTGTCTCTTCTGTGGGAGGGAGGACCAGCCTCTTTATGTGGAATGGAATTATTGCTGTGATTGGATTTATGTTGACACTATTGCTATTTGGTTGTGGATATGGTTCATGTCATTTTTGTTGCTCTTCTTCTTTTTTGTCATCTTACCTTTTGGAGATATGATTGGGGGTATAATATGTACAAGTATTTCACTATAGATTAACAATATCTTGATACTTTCTTTTAAAGCATAGTTAAAATATTACTATTATACTGAATATTTTTTATTATTAATTTAATGATATTATTTAATCTATTAATTTAATTATATTATATTAAATATTTTCATATTTAATAAGTATTTATATTTATATTATGGTAAGACTTCTGTAATTAATATATATTAATATGTAATATACAGATGTTATATACATATATCCAAAAAATAAGGTGATAGGAAAGAGGAAACTGTAAGAAAAAATTAGACATATTAAAATCAAATAGCAATAAAGTATGGGCTATATATAAGGTATATATAACATATATATAAAATACATGTCCATTTTAATACCTCTGTTGATTGAAACACATATTTTTACTTATTTTCCATGGTTTCCAAATCATTATCTTAAAACAATTCAGATTATTAACTAACCAAATACTTGCAAATCACTTTATTATAGCTCGATTTTTTTCTCCTCTTTTTTTGTACATATCTGTAGGTTTTATAGATACAGATATATCTATATATGCCAAGGATATCCTACAAATACAACAATATTGGGTTATAATTACAACTTTAAGCAATTTTTGCCTTTTAAAAATTGAAAACATTAAAAAATATATATGCATGCATATATATAGTCCTATGTATTTATTCACATATTTATCATTTCAGGTGCTCTTAATTTCTTCCTATGGATTTGAATTAATATCTGATGTTATAATCTTCAAGCCAAAATACTTCCTTTTGTATTTTTTGTAAAGTAGGTTTTTGTTTATCTGGCTTTGTTATGATGGACCATACAAATCTTGATGTTGATATTTTCATTTAAAATACTCAGAATTTTCTTATGATTTTATCCTTCACCCATAAATTACTTAGAAGTATGTTGTATAATTTCAAACGTTTGGGGTTTTGTAGATATTTTCTCTTGATATTGAATTTAATTTTTCAACAGGAAGTCAGGGAGAACCTGTATGCTTTAGTCCTTTTATGCTTATTAAGAATTGTTTTCTATCTCATTACATGATCTATC
This sequence comes from Glaucomys volans, assembly GCA_020662805.1. Classification (NCBI taxonomy): domain Eukaryota; kingdom Metazoa; phylum Chordata; class Mammalia; order Rodentia; family Sciuridae; genus Glaucomys; species Glaucomys volans. The sequence goes on along the minus strand of JAJEJO010000176.1, from coordinate 2,575,302 downwards.
TTAAAGTAGACACTCTGTGCATGTGAAAATGTGTTGAGTAGCTGTTGTACATAACTATCTGAAACATCAATTACATCAATAGAGTTGATGGTGTTGTTCAAATCTTCTATTATTGATTTTACCTGATTCTGTCAATTCATAAGAAACTGCAGTTTTAAAAATCTCCTGCCCTGTGAGCTTATCTATGTTCTTTCTTGTCTGTGATTTCTGCTTTTTATAATTTTAGGCTATGTGATTAGTTGCATATATATTGATCATTTTTATGCCTCCCTCAAAATTGTCCATCTATTATGTTGAAATTTTCTTTCTATCTTATGAAATCTTTCTTTTGATCAATGGTAGTCATTGTCTTTGTCATTGCCTTTACTCTATAGCCTTTTAATGCTTATGGTGTTTCTGACATGTTTTTTTCATGCACTTATTGTTGGTATGCCATTTTTACATTTAAAATGTGTTTCCTACAGGAAGCACAAAGTAGGTCCTTGCTTTTTAATCCACTGTGGAAATTTTTTCTACCTTTTCTTAAACAGGACTATGTGAGACACTAATATGTAATATAAGCATTAATATGGTTAGATTTTTATCCACCATTTTCTTACTTTTCTCCTTCAGGGGTTTTTGTGTTCCTCATTTTGGTCTTCTTTTGAATTATTTGAGAATTCTATGCATGTTTTATTTTGGTGTGTTGTTAGACAATTTTTTTTATCTTTGTGTACTTCTTTTAGCTGTTACTCTAGGGATTTCAATATACATACTTAACCTTTTACAGTTAATACAGCATTGCTTTTTATAGAATGTATTTGCAACCTTATCAGTTCCCATCCCTATCTCATTGTTCATGGGATATGTCATGGGATTACATCTATACAAATTAAAATACCTCACCACACACTGTTGCAATCTTTGCTTTAACAGTCATAAACTTCTTGTTGTTGTTTAAGAAGACAATGATTTTCATTCATATTTACCCTGCAGTGTAAGTGTCTGTGGATTTTCCTTTACTCCTGAGCATCAAGTTACTTTCTGTCTTTTCCCTTCATCTTAACGAAATTCCTTTAGCATTTCTTAGAAGGCAGATCTTTCAGTTTTCTTTTATATGGAGATTACTTACCTTAATATAGGAAGAATATTTTTACTGGAAGTAGAATTCTGACTCAACAGTTCTTCCTTTCAGTACTTTCATATTATTTAAAGAGAAACCCATCATTCAAATATTTCTTCTTCTCTACATGTAATGCCAGTTTTTTCTACCTGCTTTCAAAACTTTTTCCTCATCTTTGGTTGGAGCTGATTATAATATAATATACATAGTTGTGGTTTTATTTAAATTTATAAATGATGGAATCAAGTGATCTTCAATCTATAAATATTTCCTACACACAAATTGAGAAGTTTTCAGTCACTGTTGCTTCAAGGGTTTGCTCTGTCAACCTCCCTCCCCTCTCCTTGAGAACTCCAAGGAGTTCCCGTGGTGCTCAACAAGCTCCTGAGACTGTCCATCCTGTTCAGTGTCTTCTTTCTCTGCTCTTGGGATAGTTCCTATATGTCTTTGTTTACTCCTCTCTCTCTTTTCACCACTCTGTCATTGGGCTTATCATTTTAAATTTCTTGTATTTCTTAATTTTAAGTTCATATTTAGTTCTTTGTAGAGTTCCTATTTTCTGATAACACTCCTAATTTTTATTAATCCCCTCTAGTATGTTTTTCATTGCATACATAATTTTAAAATCTGCTCCAAAGAATTTGTCTTCTATGTCCAGCATTTGAATAATCTCAGGTGTATCATGTGCTTCTTTTTGCCTTTATGCTTTTGTCACATTTTATAGGTTCGCTGTTGGCTCTGTTTTTGTGTTGGTTCATTTAGAATTATATACTGGACATTGTGAATGTTATGTTTTTGCACCCTGGAGAAAGTTGAAGTTTTACTTTTACCAGGAGATCCACCTAGTTAGGTTAAATAATAAATCATGTCTTCTTCCCTCTGGGAATGCACCAAATTTGTAAGTCGAATTTCTAAGTCTTGGTTACACTATTTGAGTCTGTCTGGAGTGGGAACAACTCAGAAGTTGGTCAGGCATTTGTGCAGGTGGTTCGGTTCTTCAAGCCTCCATCACTTTGGCTTGTGTTTACTCCTGATGCATGCTCATCAGGGAGTGAGCTGAAAGACTTTCACATGTATTCAACTCTCCAATTCTGCCAGCCATAGTTAAGCTAGTGTGTGTCTATGCACATGTGTATAGTTCAAGACTTAGGCTGTGTACTTACACACAGAATTAAAGGAGCCTCTCCTCTCCCTTCCAGCATCCCCCAATAATATCTGACCTTTAGGGACCTCTTTCTGTGATTCTTTTTTTATTTTATTTATTTTTTTATTTTTTTGATTCATTCAATTTTGATCCATTGAACACAAATGGAGTACAGCTATTGTTTCTCTGGTTGTACACAAAGTAGAGTAACACCATCTGTGCGTTCATACATGTACACAGGGCAATGACGTCTGTCTCATTCTGTTATCATTCTTGCGCCCCCACCCCGACCCCACCACTCCCTTCCCTCTATGCTATCTATCCTTCCTCCATTCTTGCCTCCCTTCCACCCCACATTCACTTATCAGAGAGATCATTCAGCCTTTGAATTTTTGGGATTGGCTAATCTCACTTAGCATGACAGTCTCCAACAACATCCATTTACCTACAAATGCCATAATTTTATTCTTTTTTATGGCTGAGTAATATTCCATTGTATATATATACCACAGTTTCTTTATCCATTCATCTATTGAAGGGCATCTAGGTTGGTTCCACAATCCAGCTATTGTGAATTGAGCATCTATGAACATTGATGTGGCTGCATCACTGTAGTAATCTGGTTTTAAGTCCTTTGGGTATTGGCCAAGGAGTGGAATAGCTGGGTCAAATTGTGCATCCATTCCAAGTTTCCCAAGGACAGGTATCTTAAACTTGACAAAGGAGCCAAAAACATACAATGGAGAAAAGACAGCCTCTTCAACAAATGGTGCAGGGAAAACTGGAAATCCACATGCAGCAAAATGAAACTAAATCCAAATCTCTCACCCTGTACAAAACTCAACTCAAAATGGATCAAGGACCTAGAAATCAGACCAGAGACCCTGCACCTAATAGAAGAGAAAATAGGTCCAAATCTCCATCACGTTGGCCTAGGACCAGATTTCCTTAACATGACTCCCAAAGCGCAAGAAATAAAAGCAGGAATCAATGATCAGCATAGAGTCAAACTAAAAAGCTTTTTCTCAGCAAAGGAAACAATCAGCAATGTGAAGAGAGAGCCTTCAGAGTGGGAGAAAATCTTTGCCACACACACTTCAGATAGAGCACTAATGTGTGGTTCTTGTGCATGGAATAATGGGGTTCCTCTTCGAGGTTCAGCTGAAGTCTTCATCATTGCTGCCACACTACATAATGACTGGGTCATGAGAGACACTGCATGCAAGGAAAAACAATGCATTGAAATTTACCTTTGTGCAGTTGCTTCTCTGTTTTTGCTTAATGGTAACTGCTTTTGTTTACTTTCATAAAGTCCTCAAAGAGTTGTTTTGCAATTTTTCCTGAGACTTTAGTTGTAATTAATATAAGGAATGGATTGAAATGAATCTATAATATATTTCTTCCTATACCATCTTTCTGGTACCAAAACATCTTCAATCTCACAAAACGTACAAATCAAATAAAAAGTTAGTCGCTACATGAAAAATCTATATAATAAAATTGTTTTATCTGTTAGAGCCAAAGGTAGCCTGAGCTAAGGGAGAGGTACTGGAATAGAAGACAAAAGTGGAGTTTGAGTGAGGATTGACAGAAGTATTGGAACCATCAGATTTGACAGGAGTCAGAGAAGAGGGGTCAATGAGCAAGCCCTGGTTCTTATTTAGTTTGCCATATGTTTAAAAATGTCCTTCATTTAAAAAGGGGTAAAGAAAAGACGAGAATCTGGATGATGGGCTGGATATGAGATTTTCAATGTAAACTTTGGGTACCAGTGGGCTATCATAATGGAGATGTTTAGGTAGACAGTTGATAGAATCACTTTCATAAAACAGGTGCTCCATACTTAAATGAAAATGTGAAATTAAAATTTACTGTTAATATAAAAGTGTCATAGAATGATCTTGGAGTCTAACAATAGGGCATCATCTTATGTTTCACTTACCCTCAACTTGACCTAGAAAACAGATATTTGATAAACTACTAGAATATTGCTATTTCATTTCCCACCAGTACCATCAGTCATTGTTAAGAATTTAAATGTTGCAAATGGAATACAGAGAGCATTGCCATTTTTGTTCCACTCTAGTGACTTCCTTTGTCTCAACTTGGAGACTTTGGAGATTTCATGGATGACATGAGATGGAATTGCTATGTACTTAGTGATATAGCAAGTTAACAACTAAAAATGGTCAATAATGTATAGAGGCAAAAAGGGTTTGCTAAATGAAAGGACAGAAAGAAAGGACTAATGTTTATTGAGTCTGTTGAAGTGCCAGCTCATTCATTTCTGTTAAAGGACTCAAACTTCATAAAATTTTCTGAGAAAAATATTGTAAAGATGTTATGATTGAGACTTACAAAATGGAAATACTAGCCCAATATCATACAGCTAACAATCCACAGTCGAGAGTCACAGTCATGCTAGAGGACCTTCAAGAGAGATGCTAGATATTTTGTTCTGGCTCTGCTAGCACCGCCCGCCCCGCCCCCCAAATTGAACATCTCAATAAAACATTGAGGAATCCTCAAAGCAAAGTTAAAGCAAGACTTAAAGATCTCACAGTTTTGAAGCAGTGCCTCTATCCATTTTTTATGATGAATGATTTATGAGCCTTATAGCCCTTTTGATTAGAGGGAAAGTTGGCTCATTCAGTTTAGTCCAAAGATATGAAAAGCTATTTTTTCTGTTTTTTTTTTTTTTTGGTTTATTTTAAAGACCCTACTAAAGATATGCAGCTACATGATTGCATCATAAAATATAAAATTAAGATTGTATCATGTGCTGCCTTTTCTGGGAGGAACTCAGGTGGCCTAACTACAAATATTCTCCCCAACTCTGATCCCATGGCTAAGATCCCCTAGCCCAGGCACTTCCATTAAGGGACCAGCTGCAGTTCCCACTCATCTCTGAATAGCAGCTTATTCTGACCAGCCACTGATCTTCTGTGTGAAACAGAGATCATCTTGCCCTCTTGTTACTGCAACTGCCTTCCACAGACCTGCTTTTGCACTCTGTTGCTGAGTGCAGTGCCCTTGGCCCTGTCCTAATCCCCTGGGCTGTGAGCTAATGGGACCAATAAACTGCCGCTGGTCTCATCTGTCCTGTGATGGGTGTCTTCGTGTGTTCCACTATGGTGGGAATCCCTCCCTCTCTGTTGAACCAACACTCATAAAAGAATAATTTTCATTAAGTAAGGATTTTAACTCTGTGGATACAGGAACAATCCAGACCTTCAGAGAAGTCCTGAGGTTTGCCAACACCAAAAGTGGACTCTCACCAACACCAAAAGTGGACTCTCACCACCCTGAGAAAGAAATCAGAAAACAGAAGATTTCAGGAAGCCCTTCTTTGTTACCTGGTATTTACCTTCTGTATGGAAAGGGAGAAATACAAAGCAGAAATCAAGAGTACTCTCTTTGAGGAAAACAGAGCACAGTGTACCTAAGTGCAGGTTCAGGGATTAGACCAATTGGATTCAAATGCCAGCTCCCACGTACACTAGCTCTGTGGCCTTGGGCAAGTTAATTAACATCTCTGTGACTCATTTCCTTTATCTGTATAATAAAGGAATTATTATTTTATATATATATATACATATATATATATATATACATAGTAGTTGATAAATGTTATAAAGATCCTGAGTTTAACTAGTAAAGCACATACTGGGGTCCCTGCTTTTTGCTAGGTATACCTCTACTAATAATGCTAGCACCATTACAAGTAGTAAGATTTGAAATAGAATTAAATTACTATTATGCTGAAGTATGTGAAATATGTGAAATTGACACTTTTTTTTTGTACCAGGGATTGAATGCAGGGGTGCTTAACCACTGAGCCACATCCCCAACCTTCTTTATTTATTTATTTATTTTAATTTTGAGATAGTGTCTCATTAAGCTGCTTAGGGCCCTGCTAAGTTGCTGAGACTGGCCTTGAACTTGTGATCCTCCTGCCTCAGCCTCCTGAGTTGCTGGGATTACAGGTGTGTACCACCGTGCTAAGCTGAAATGGACACTTTTGAGATAAAGTAGAGACCATTTCTTTTGTACATCTTCCTTCATTTTCAAGGTCTTGGTGGTCATCACTGAGAAGAGAAATGATGGAATTCCAAGTTACTTCTGGTTTCTGCCACTGGAGGAGTGTGTCACCTCCCAGTCACAGCTTTTCCACCCTACACTATGACCTCTCTATTCATCTCTGCCCCAGGGCAGAAAGCACACACTGTGTATTCCTTAGGCAAAAATAAAGAGCATCAGTACATAAATGAATCCTTCCTATTATCATGAGGATGAACTTGTGCAGGTACCTCTAAATTCATGTTCGTTCAACTTCTGTACATGATATTTTTTAGGAATTTTATTTCATTTTATTTGACTAAGCAGTACCTGTATTCTTTATTATGCCTCCATTTATGTGACATTGGATTCATTCACTTAGCATTTTCATGTTTTCATTAAATGGATAGAGCAGGGCTCAATGGGTATTTTTTTTAAAAACTTCTGGTCACTGCAGATTCTTCCCTTAAAGAAGTTGGTTTAGGAAAACCTCCCAGGCGCATGTCTCCCATTAGATAGAAATAACATATCTGTGTGCAGCGCTTCCAGATTAGTGTGACTTGAATAAGGTATGGAGAGGGTGAAGAGGGTGAATTAAGCAGTAGTAATTCAACTCATGCACAACTCATCCAAATAACTTGTTACATTAGACTGAATATTTTTAGCTGAAAGTGGCTTAAAAACCCAATTCAAATAAACAAGCAGGAAAAGAATTCATTGGCTCATTAATTGAAATGTCCAACAGAATAGCTAGCTAAATGTTCAGTCATTCCTCGAGTGCAATGACTCAAGAAATACTATCTAGGATCTTCCTTTGTACCTAAATCTAAGCTCTCATTTTATTTGATATGAAGATTTTATAGGTTTATCTATCTTTTATACAATATAAATTGTTAGGCAGCCACTAGTCACCACTGAGCATCTCTTCTTAGGTTTTGTTTGTTGTTGTTATGAGGGATTGAACCCATGGGTGCTTAACCACTGAGCCAAATCCCCAGCCTTTCTTATATTTTGTTTTGAGGCAGGGTCTCTCTAAGTTGCTTTGAACCTAGCTACATTGCTGAGGCTGGCTTTGAACTTGCAATTCTCCTGCCTCAGCCTCCCCAGCCACTGGGATTTCAGCTTGTACCACCATGCCTGGCTCTTCTTAGTTTTAATTTAAAAATATAAACAGGTTATTATTTCTTCTAATACTCATGAAACAATCTAAGGGAAGATTCTGCTTGTCCTGACTTAGATAATATGCCCATTTTGGAACAAGTATTTGGATCTAAGGAGAAAGAGCTCTATCATCAGCCCAGCCTGGGTCACAAGCAAACAGCTATGGTCAGAGAGTATAATATGAAACTGCGATGGCTGTGCCCATTGGGCGGATGCAACGTGGCAAAAAGTCTGAAGCTGTCAGAGCAGCACTCTGTCAGCTTGAACCCGCCCTTGGGTTGGCTTGTCGCGCAGTCAGCAGGCGGGTGCTGGGTTTATCCTGCAGTCCAACCCTTGCCTTGGGCCTCAGGCTGCCTACCAGCCCACTATCTGACCTTGCAGGGCTTCCTCCCTGGGGCACAGGGCACACCTGCAGGGAAGGCAAGAGGGGATGACAGCTCCCCTGCCCCTTTGCTGCAGCTAGCCAGTCATTCAGCAACCTGTCCTTGCCAGCCATTGGCTGATCCCTAACCCACCAAATTCAACTTCTCAACAATTGGCCCCATCCTTGTTTCCCTGCAAAATTTAACGACTTAAAGGAAGCTCCCCTGCCATTCTCTCTCTCTCTCTCTCTCTTTCTCTCTCTCTCTCTTCAGGGCAGACACTGTCTGCCTAATAAAATCTCTTGCATGAGTACCTGTGCCCAGAGTGGTTTTTCTGGGCACTTTTTCACTTTTCAGATAGTATGGACAGAAGTTGGGCATATCATGCATTAGGGCTTCCCAGGACCACACTAAGTAGAGAGGAATGATTCACCTAAGAAAGAAATTATGACTGAATAGAACAACATGTCCACAAATTGCCTTGTGATAGAGAATTTCTTTTGTGGAGAGAACGTATTATTCTTTGGAAGGCATTTGTTGAATTATCTTGATATCATTTCATATACCACATCTGGGATTGGTTTCCTCAATATCCCCGGGGTGGAAGTTGTGCCTTATTCTCTAGAACTAAATCTTATACTAGAAAAATTTGTAACACAGATTTGGAAGTAACACAAAGCTATAAATGTATAATTTAGGAGTGCTGATATTTTTTAATGGAAATCCAACATGTAACTCTATTCAAGGACCCATTTATTTTACAGTACTGTTTCAAGGTAAGAATTCCTTAATGAAGGATCCTGTTTTAATCAGCTTTTTCATGGCTGTGACTACAAGACCCGACAAGAACAATTTTAGAGGAGAAAAAATTTATTTGGGGGCTCACAATTTCAGAAGTCTAAATCCATAGACAGAAGGCTCCATTCCTTCAGGCTTCAGGTGAGGCAGAATAACATGGCGGAAGAGTGTGGCAGAGGAAGTGGCTCACAAGATGATCAGGCAGCAGAGAGATCGAGAGAAAGAGAGAGAGAGAGATAGAGAGAGAGAGATATTCCACCGGCCAGATACAAAATATGTACCCCAAAGTCACATTCCCAATTACCCACCTCCTCCAGCCATACCCTACCCACCTTCACTTACTCAGTCAATCCTATCAGGGGATTAATTCACTGATTGGGTTAAAGTTCTCGTAACCAAATCATTTCTCCTCTAAACTTTCTTACATTGTTTCACATGTGAGATTTTCAAGGACACCTCATATCCAAATCATAACAGACCTTCCCCCAACTCCAGCAAGATGTGTCAGGTACTCCTAGTCCTCTTTCAAATTTTGCTTCACCAAACTGTAATCCTGAACCAGTTACAGGATTGTGCGATGCCATTAATTTGTACACTGTTTGGAACTTTAGCCTTGATAAAGTCAATTTTTTACATTGCTATCCCTGTGCTTCAAGTCCTGGGCTAGTTATCAGTCACTAATGGAGCCCTGAAGCCTGTGGTTGACAGACCCTAGCCAATAAATCCCAAATAACTGAAGCTGAGTTGGATTGACATCTCAAATCCAGGTTTGGACATCTGTACTCATAGAAAATTTATGAACCAACAAAAAGTGTTCTGAACTGTATTCTACTAGCACACACCTTTCTCCTCTTTTTTTTTTTCCCTATCAAAGTAGAAGCTCTGAACACACATGGAACTGAAGGACATTCTGTTAAACTAAAATGTCAAATACAGAAAGAAAGAATATGTTTTCACTCACATGTGGAAGCTAAAAGAGTTGACTTTACTGGAATAGAGAGTAAAATTTGTGGTTATTAGAGGCTAGGAAAGATAGGGAGTGGGAGGATTATAGGAAAGTTGGACAAGAGGTACCAAAAAGCAGCAATATCAAAGGAATAAGTTCTAGCAATCTATGGCACAGTAGGAAGGTAAACATCGTTTCCAACAATTTTTGTGTATTTTATAAAGAACTAGAAGTGAGACATTTGAACGTTCCCAACACAAAATAATGATGTGTAAAGAAATTAAAATGCTAATGAAGACAGCATTATCCTGACCTAATTTTACAAACTGTATACACATATCAAATTATCACGCTGTACCCCATAAATAAGGATGATTGTAAAAGTATTTTAAAGGATACAGTTCTATGATAGAGAACTTGCCTATCACCGGCAAAGCCCTGGGTCTAATCCCCAGTACCAGAAAAATATACATATGTTTAGGTTGAAGAGCTGACTCTGGCTGGCAAAAGCCACTGGACAAGGCTAGATTAGAAAGGGTTACATTGCCAGGTGTGGGGTGCAGTGTTGCACACCTGAAATCTCAGCCGCTTGGGAGTCTGAGGCAGGAGGATTGAGAGTTCAAAGGCAGCCTCAGCAAAAGCGAGATGCTAAGCAACTCAGTGAGACCCTGTCTCTAATAAAATACAAAATAGGGCTGGAGATGTGGCTCAGAGGTTGAGCACCCCTGAATTCATCCCTGGTACCAAAAAAAAAAAAAAAAAAAGGAAAAAGAAAAAAAGAAAGGGAAAGAAAGCTTTACATAGTATCATAACTTCATATTAATTAGTTCTTGAGACAGTCTTTTAACAGTGAATTTACCTCAATATAACTGTTAGGAAGGCCTTTCTCCCCTTGCCACTTCACTTTGCTACATGAAAGGAGAGAATACAGAATAAAACACCTACAAGTGCAAGGCTCACTAGAAAGCACCTACAAGTGCAAGGCTCACTGCGGGGTCATAAATAAATTGTGATATAAGGTTAAAGGTGAGGGGCAAGTGGTTGGAAGCAACCCTACAGGCCAGCATTTACTAACTTTCTTAGATTTATAAATTCATTTCACAGCAGCTGCATCTCCCAAACTCTTAAGGTCTTTTTTTTTTTTCCCCAAAATTTCTGTTACTTTCCATGGTGTATTATAAAATTTATTTCTGAATCAAATAAATATTTAAATTTGGATCAGGATATTGGTAACATTGATTTCATCTAGCATAATCTCCAATGATGTCCATAATACAAAGTTAGAGACTACAGAGCATAGAGTGCATCCTGAGTCAGGTTCTTGGGACAAAGTCACAGAGATGTGCACCAGAGAGTTTACTGGGATGTGCCCTCAGAAACAATGCCTGTCAGGGAGGAAAGGAAGTAGAACTGTTCATAAAGAGAAATGCTATTTAGAAGCCATCAACATCATTCCCAAGTTCACCTGGAGAGTTTTGAGAAGGGTCATGACTTTGGAAAAGTCTGCCATGAGTCAAAAGGGCTAAACTTATCACATTATCAGTCAGTGGACCTGTGCTACCACTGGGAGGAAGAGCAAACTTGGGCCAGGTGGTTTTCTTCAACTGAGGGTAATCCCTGAACATGGAATCAGCTGTGAACTGTCAGCCACCAGCATTCCCAGCCAGTGGGAGAGTGAGTACCTTAGCTATTATTATATCCCTTGGATAAGCCAGAGAAGTGCTCAGAATTTCCCACTGTACTAGAGGTCCTAGGTGTTAAAACAAGGTAAGAAAAAGAAGCAAAAGTCATGATGATTGAAAAAGGTGAAATTATCATTGTTCTCAAATGATATGACTGCACATTGAATTCCTAGAAACAAGACCCTAGAAGTTTTTTTCTCTCAAAGATAAGAAAAATAACTCTCTCTGCTCTTTAAAAATATAGTCCCTCCATGCCTTTCCATCTCTTCCTTTATGATCTGGAGGTTGCTTATCAATATTGCTGACAGAAAAGGTTTTGGCATGTTATACCAAACATTATACTATACCAGGGTTCTTAGAACATCGTTTTTTTTCTAAATGATAGGGGTCCCAGCCAAAATGGAGGCAGAAAAATCCTTCCTTGACATTTGCTTACAATTAACAGTAATTACATGTAAAAGTAAAAATCCACTCTTTTCCACAAAAATGCAACTCATTATTTACTTGAAAATTAACTATGTGAAAAATTAAGAAATAATTTCCAAGATGACATATACTTCATATGATTTATTTTATACTGAATAGATACTAAAATGTAGATGGAAAGTGAATAATTTCTCTCAACATAAGGAGAAGACAAAAAATCTGCTTTTGTGTACTGATTTGCAGCTTGAAGATTTGCAGTCTCTTCTTTATTTCTCTATCCCTCTCACACATATGTACACGCACATGCAAACACACATACACAATTAGTTAAATCATTTTACAAATGTTATAATTTGCTTCTAAACTATAAGCTGCAGGATGCTAGTGGAAGGTACTTTTCCACAAATGAAATATTATGACTGTAGATAGATTAACTTATTGCCAATAAATTAACAATAAATGAAGATAGGCCAAACAGAATATGTTTTGCTGTATTTCCCTATCCTATCATTGGGTTTTGATTTATTAGATTCACCTTGCTATATTTTATAGAAACAAGAATGGGGTAAATTTTGCTTTACCAGTCCACTAAAGCTCAGTAAATAATTATGTTTTCTTATTGCTTATTAATGCATGTATTTTCATCACTGCTTTCATTTTCCTTTAATCAACAGTCCTTCCTGTAATCAATAGTTTATGGGCATAAAGTAAGTTTAAGAAGAGAGAAATTCACTTGCACACAGTACTCACCCAAGTATCTCAGGGTATCTAAGTCACAAAGGTGAATGACAGTCCATAAACAATGTTATCCGAGACCCACCAACTCCAGAAAGTCACTGTTGGAGGCTGTCAAAACATTCCATTTTAAAGAGGCAATATTTTGAGATCTTAGTTATTAAAGTAAGAATTTAAACAGACTTCATTACTTGTCTTTAAAGGCAAGAAGTGGACCCCTTGCATTAGCTGCTGAAGGCAGAGGAGAACCACTGAAGGAATTCCAATCAGGATAAGGCATGATCAGATTTACCACAAAGTGTCCATGGAGGAGACTGGGGATTGGAGGAACTGAGACAAACTGGAAGATGGGAGAAGAGTTCTGAGACTATTGCAAAAATCTGCAGGCATGATAATAGTGTGAACCAGGAACTGTTAGTATTTGGAGAATTAGGTAGATTTTAAACATAGGATGAAGGGAACTCTACATCTTTGCTAATTGCTCGCTGATGGAGGACCTTCATGAAAAAGAGGACACAGATGATGTGAAGGTCTGCTTTGGGCTTCAGATAAGATAATGGTGTCCCTCAGATAAGAAAAAAAGGAAGAGGAATAGGTCTTTATGGAGAATGATTACTTTGAGTATTTTTTTTCCAGACTGGGCATTTGTGGATAATTCAAAGAGCTTCATCACCTTAAGGATATTTCACCCAGAACTTTGGAGAGAAGACTCAAAATAATTAGGGTCAGGGATCTTTGGTTAAAAGTCTGTGAAATATCACATGTAGGACCTCATCATTGACAGGTCGTTACTACTCTCCTAAATTAATATTTCTTTTATATCAATTTACTAGATGTGACTTAAACACTAAATTCTGTCAGCATGAAGCATATATGTTCATTATCTCTCCTAAGCAACATGCAAAGACAATGAGAATTAAAACAAACTTTAAAAGTTCCATTAGTACACTTCATTGAGTAAAATAAGACCCATACAACTAACCCTTTTGAAATGACCTCTTAAACTGAACTCTTTAAACTCTGTAATAAACCCTCGAAAATAACCTTCTAAAGATTTTCATTCATTATTTGGAACTGATTCGGTGAGTAAAAATTAGCAAAAATGACTGCTTTGGCAAAATTTGGTGGAGAGACCAAACCATAGAGCTCAATGCTTCACGTTTTTGTGGCATACTCAATAAAAAATACTATATTAATTTTCTGTATTAATTTTAGTCTGTTGCATCATTTCTGTAATCAATTGAATAGTGGATAATTTAAAGTACTAAAAAAAAAGTCATTTTTCTCAGCCCAATAAACCACAGAAAAATCTACTGATAGAGATTATAACAGTGTGAAGAACATGACAGGGAGATCAGAACAGAGGAAATAGCATGTTAATGACATTCAATATTCTCCCTGTGTCAAGTCATCAGCATTTTTATTGCCACTATTTCTCAGCATACACTATTAGAATTTATTGAGTCAATCTGTCTCCATCACCTGTGATATAATATATTTTATTCAATAAGATATGGAATAATATTTATCTTTCAACTCCAATGACTGGCTTTCAGGACAATAACTGCATATCAACCAAGCATTACAAGAGTAGGAAAGGTTGTACATTTTAATATCTGACCTGAGGGTTGTCATTTTAGCATCTCTACTCTTGGTATTAAGAAGAGTGCAGAATTCAATCCAAGGAATCACTCAGATTCAACAGTTATGGCAAATGATGGTATCAAATCATATTTTAAAGCTCTTGCATGGTGAAGCATATTGCAGGAGTTTGGGGAAGAAAAGACGAGAATCTGAAGTTGACTCCATTTGATAGGTACACCGGTTTCTCTATAAGAGAAGAGAGAATCAGGTTCAAGACTTTGCTCACTAATATGAGATATGAGAAAGAAAAATGGGTGTTTTTCTGTAAATGCCTCAAATAGCCCTCATTTAAAAATTGTGAGAAAGGTGAATCTGTAATTTATATCCTCCAGTTACCTGTATGAAACTGAGTTCCTTCAAGGCTGCACATTGTGTCTCTGATTTTCCATGTCATCAATGGAGTTGATTTTCCATGCCAGCCATTTGGAGAAAAAATGACATTGTTGATGGCTGGTTGATCCCTTGGAAGAAAGTACATAGGTTTTAATAGTCCATGCAATACCGTTAGCCACATGCTCAACATGCTGCACAGTTCAAGTCCCTGTTAGTCACTCCAGGTAATTCTGGATAAAAAGAATCAATTCTTTTATGCCCCTATGTGCTTTGATAAACACTTACTTCACATCTGCTTCTTTCCAGCTTCTCCTCAGAAAGCCATGTCAATGTGTGACAAAGAGCTGTCACCGCACTGACATGATTGAGTTGGTATTTGGTGGTTTCACCTCAGAAACGAAGGGGTCTGGAACTCCTGCTGGTAAAAAGCTCTAACTCATCTGCTGTTAGCTTTACTCACCAGGAAGTCCCCTCTCCCAGCCAGAGAGCATAGAAGTGCACAGAAACTACTTCCTGTCAGACAGTTTATTGCTTGATTGTGTCAACTATTGCCAACCTCCCGAAATGGGTCAGGCAGCAAGTAAAACACAGAGATATCTGCCTTCCAGCAAGTACACGTCATCTTAGCACTTGTCACATTGACACCATGTGCGCCCAGTGTAGCCATGTTTTCTACTTCCTTTCCTCCTCTTTTTTTCTTTAACCTGAGCTCCATTACATAATGAAAGTCTACAAAGTCAGTTTTCTCCAACCCACCCCACACATGTATATTGATTTATTTGTATCTTTGTGTATATTGGAGGGAAGTGAAAAAATCTTGGATGCTTGAATCATCATACTTGAATTGAAATCCCAGTCAAGTTACTTATTTGATCTTAAATCATTTCCTCTCTCTGAACTACTGTTGCTTTGTGATTAGTGCCTGCTTTTAAGGGGCCGTGATAAAGATAAATTAAATAATCTATGTACAGGGACCACCCTGTGTCTTTCTCACAGTAGGTCCATTGGCTTCCTTTGGGGGGGAAAAAAAACAAAATGATTAAACTTTTACCTCTCAAAAGAAAACAGAATAGAGTGTTGCTTGTTGGTTCATTTGTTTACTTACTACTGCACAGGAAGGGGGAGAGGGGAAGGAGGAAGTGTGGTTAAAAGAGATCACGCATTAACCCCTTTGGGAATTGCTCTAGTGTGTGTTTTGTGTATCCTACTTATATCTTCTTAGAGTCCCCATTTTAAGAGCACGCCCTTTCTTTACTTTGGCACCACACAAGATGGTAACAATAGGATTAAAAGAAGTGTATCTGGTTTAAGATTTGTCTTGAAGCTTTACTGAAGCCAAAAGGAGGTGTTAGATTCCCGGCTTAGCGGGAGAGTGCTTGGCACAGGACGCCTCAGCCTCAAATCCTTGGCCGTCCTCCATAGATTTGAGGTTGCTTTGTTGTGTGTGCACCTTTGTGTACTGGTGTTGAGGGGCGAGGTGCTAGAAATGGGGTGTGACTCTAGGGAAGGTGAATGGAGCATAGACATCTGATAAAGAGATAGGTGGCTTTGGATCAGATCCTGATTTTTGCACTAGAGCTGCAAAACCAGACAGTCTTGTTTACAAATGTTGACTCTACCAATCTGAGCAGGGCTCACTTTGTACAAGTTCTTCAACCACAAGGTCCTTGACTTATCTGTGACGGGAGGAAGAGAACACAGATTTCATGGAAGCTAAATTTGGAAATATACATAAAGTATACATAATGCTCTGATTATTCACTACTCGATAATTCAGTACCTAAACTAAAAATGTTAGTTTCCTTTTAAAAAAAAAAAAAGTTACTTCTTTCCTTATATTCAGAGAACTGTAACCGGTAATGTCATAATGTAACATCTATTTCTTCTGACAAGTGTTAAGCAATGTGAAAGTCATCTTAGGTTTTAGGATTTCCCATAAAAAAATCATTTCAAACCTTTCTTACCATTAAATAGAACAATTACTTGGATCATATGTTGTGATTGGATATTCAAATTATATAATTCTGTGAACTCCACGTGCCATTCTTCCTCGTGTATATGACAATGAAACAGTAAGACCAACGTCAGCCCTCAGTCGCCCACATGGTCCTGATGGAATAATCATTCACTGAATATTTACTTACTGGTTTACTGAGAACCTATTAAATGCCAGACCCTGCTCTAAGTGCTGGGGTTGCAGAAGAAAATAAGATGTACAAAGTCCATGAACTTCAGAGCTCTTTTAGAATGAAAGAATTGAATTTTATCCTAAATATGACATGAAGTCAGTGATGGCTTTTGAACTGGAGAATTCTGTTATCTGTTCCATGTTTTTGTAGAACTATTCTGGCCACTCCATGGATCTGTGGCTGTGGATAAGTTCCTCCTTTAGCATTGTTTGGTTACTGTAGTGTTTTTCAATAGTGAACATGACAACAGATTGAGTTATGCAGCCCATTCCTCTCTTGTGGGTTGACTCTAGGTGAGGTACCAAATTTTGAAGCTCAGTGTTCTCATACATAAATTGGGAAGAAAACCATTCACCCTCAGGGCTATTCTGAGATTTTTAAGGAAGGGTTTAAGTGAAATATTTGGTGATGGCGACTAGAAACTACTAAGTGCTCAAAAATGTCAAGTTCTCCTGGCTACTCACCTCAAGACCCTTTGAGCAAATGTTCAATACCTTAAGATAGTCAGCCTTTATCACATGCAAGGTCCTTTTGTCTTTACAGAAGTTATGGAATCTCAGAGGCACAGGAAGTGGAGGGAGTCAGGTCAGCAGGCTTGGTGGGAGATAACATGGGAAAAATATCAGAAAAGATCACTGTCAGTGAACATAGTAAGGCCAAATGTGAAATGAGAAATGGAGTGTGTTCTGGGGAAATTTGATGGAAAGAGTGACTACACCAGAGCTGCCAGGGTTGTCTTCCAAAATTTTGCAAGACTTGGAGCAGGAGGTGAGGGATGATCTGTTGGGCATGGCCTTTAGTTCACATGTGGAACAACAGAAGATATTTAATGAGAGTCCATGTGGTGGAACGTATTGAACTGAGAATGGCAGAAGATAATATTAGAAAAGTAAGGCAGTTCCAAGCTGTGAACACTCAGAGATGCCAGGCATTTTGTTTTTATACCCTGTGATATCTAATTCTTGGTCCTGGGGAAAACTATCTTCTTTTGGAATTCATTCCATCTGTATTTTTTAATTATTTTTTAAAAATTTTTACAGATTGTGTTTTGATTCATTGTACACAAATGGGGTACATCTCTTTTGTTTCTATGGTTTTGCATGATATAGATTCATACAAGTCATGTAATCATAAATATACATAGGGTAATGATGTCTGTCTCATTCCATTTTTTCATACCCCCCACCTCATTTCCCTCTACATAATCTAAAGTTTCTCCATTCTTCTCTCACTGCCACTCCCCCACCTCCATTATATATCATCATCCACTTATCAGGGAAAACATTCAGCCTTTGGTTTTGGGGGTCTGGCTGATTTCACTTAGCATGATATTCTCCAGTTCCATCCATTTATCTGCAAATGACATAATATTATTCTTCTTTATGGCTGAATAATATTCCATTATGTATATATATACCACAGTTTCTTTGCCTAACAGAGCAGGTACTGATGACCCTCAGGTGCTACATGAGAGGACATTCCATCACAAGCATCTTTGTTTGAACAAACACTCCTGGCTCTGAAATCTCCTGGTTACACATGGTGTAGTCAAGCATGGCAAACTGCATGGTCAGTGAAGACTAGGGAGTAGAGAAGGTGGAAAAGCATGTTAAGTAAAGGAAGAAGCATTGCTGCTTGACTCCAGAGACCAGTGCTTAATCCACCACAATGGAGGCAGCACAACCATAGGACATTATGATGGGTTTCAACAAAAGACATGGCTATCTCTTATGACACTGGGAGTAAGTAGGTGAAGAGAATAGACACAAGATTATTCAATTTCTTAGGTACATATTACCCACCACCATCTAGTCAAAATGTCATTGTGTTTTCTCCTAACACAAGCTTCCAAAGACTGTGCGCTTCTGGACTGTCACCTACCCGCTAATCGGTGTCTGTGAAATCCATTTTCTACTATATTTGTTAATAAATCTTAGTAAAGCATGAATTATAAAGAAATGTAATGTCTTAGCTAAAAGAAATCAATAATGCTTTTAAACACAAGCTCATTAGTATTAAAGATTATTCCCATTTTTCATTATATTGAGAAAGAAAGAAAATGATAATCATATCAATGCATGCCATCTATTGAACTAACATAATGTTAAATGCATTGTCTAAAAAATTAAAGTGCCCCATACAAATCAGATATTATTTATTTATTTACTACCCATCTTTACAGTGATCCTTTCCCCACGTACACACAATTCTTTCCAAAGAGAATTTGAGACAGCTTATAAAATATGCATACAATGCACTAAGACAAAAATAGATAAATAAAGGAATCAAAGAGAGACATACATTACTATTTTAAAAAGCCTGTCATATAAATGATAAAAGGAACAATTAATGCATCATGTTATTTAGTAGTTGTTGCTTTTCATCCCATAACTTAAAAGTACTCTATAGATATGATTCCTTAATAGTTCTATTTGCTCAGGTAGTCCATTTCAGAGAAGATTAAAATTCAACTAACTATCAAACAACTCGAGAGTATTGTGGAAATAAGATACACTCTAGGAAACAGTTTCTCATCTTTTAGGCTATTTACACTCTATATTTTCATCACTACATGCAAAAATTATTATAATAGTACTTAACAACAACAAAGAACCCGAAATACTGCCTTTTGTTCCAACCCAAAGGACCCAATGATGTTCACACATATTCACATACATTCACACATATACATATGTTTGTGTTTCAGATTGCATAGATATATATTTACTTGCTTTGTATGGGCAGACAAACATTTTTCCGGAAGGCAACTATGGAAAGAGACTATCACATTTCTTGGTTATTGTAGAGTGTGAGCCAGCAGCACTCCCAGAAAACTAGACAAGTGGCTTTTTGCCAAGTGGGATTTGAGTGCTATGTGGCAGCTCCTTTTCCTCACCTGTGACCACACCCCAAGGTAATTGTAACAAGCATTAAATTCCCTATAGGTGAGGGCACAAGGGGGAGGTTACCCACATCATGAAGAGAAACCCTTGGTCAAAGAACACAATGAGCAGAAATTCCTCAAGAAAGCTAAATACATTTTTCCAAGCCATTTTAAAATTTTAGCCATAGTTTTTGTGTTCTATATGAATTTCACTCCACATGTTTACTATAGCATATTGCCATTTTCCTTTCTTGTAGGATTTGAAGGAAGAACATTTCGTTAGCCAACCATGCATATAAAATATGAAATCAAGATCACCTACTGCAGTGGAGAAGCCAAACATCATGAAAAAGGATTAGTTTCTTTCACTGTCTAGAAATTTTTCATGGAAGACCTTGGCTGGCCTTTTGATATTAAAACTTCCTAACAAGTATTACACAGGAGTTTTAAATTAGAACTTGCTGTCACTGAGACAGTTATAAACTGTTAAATATGTCCTTTCTATGCTAAGCTCCTGTAAAGTATGCCCATGGCCGTGGCTGGGACACTCTTCCTGACACGTAGCAGGGTGAGATCACAGAGTTGTTTTCAAGATGCCTATGAAGCAATGCAGGTGGCCCAGTAGTGTGTGCAACTGTGCATGTGTGTGGGTGTTACACTTCTCCTCTCAAATCACATAGTTCTCTCCAAAGAAAACGTCTAATAGCAGTGCACACCATATTTTTAATGATATCTGCAAACTAAAGATTAATTTTCAAACTTACCTTTCATGCATGCGACTAGTTGAATGTTGAGTTTTCTCAAATAGTAAGAACTTAGAATATTTCGATATTTTCCATAAGGTAGAAAGCCTCTTTACTGACTGTGCAAAGCATGAGTCATCTTTAAATGGACTATCATTTATAAAATATTATTTTCCTTTTACCATTATTTTTCACAAAACGGAAAAGTAGTATAGAAAGTAAATGGCCATATCATAGAAATCAGGCACAATGGAAGAAAAGAAACTCAAAATTCCACTTTTTTTCATGTGTATGTTTCATTTTGTTTAGTCAATAATATTTTCCAACAGCCAAAATCCCCTCCAAGGACTTGTTCTGGAGGTTGCATAATGGACTCTGCCTTCTCCTATCTGACCAGTAGAGCCCGTAATTAGTACTTAATTATAGTTTATATGGCCACTTTGACCAGAAAGAAAAGAGCAGCTTTGTTACAGTCAATGAAGTATTTAAAGCTATGCCCGGGATGGGGATGGGTTTATTAAACACTTGGGTAAGCAATAATAAACTTACATTGATTGTGCAACTCGATAGATCTCTTTTATGCGCTGCCGACGGGAAAAAAAAAAAAATCCAGGTTGAATTGAAAATCACTAGGGACCCAGTTTGAATACAGTAACCAAACCCAATATCCTGCAAAACCAACAGAATGAGAGAAACACAATTTCTCCAAGAAAATTGACTCTCCAAAAACATGAGACATTCCTGCTTTATTCTGACTTAGTCCAAAAGAATGGACACATCTTCAATTATAAATAATAGGTTATATGTGTTGACAGCCTGGCCTGGGCTCAGCACTGTACTTGGGGATAAAGGTTATATAAGGTGCCCAAGGTCACAGAGAAAGAACTCAGAGCTAGGGACTATATTTCACGGCAGGAGCACTTACACTCTAAGTGGATAAATTTACCCTCTGCGGTCCAAGAGAAGGATTTTGTTCACATGGGTATTAACCTTATATTATTTTTTTAAATTTTAGGTTTATTCTTGGTGACCTTTCTTCCAAAACGAAACCTTGTTAGGACATATCCCCTTCTCACTGTAGAAGCTAAAGAGACTGGCTACTTCTTTCCCCAGCCTCCTTTGCATCAAGGACAGAGGCACGTGCCCTAAGGTCAGCCAATAGTCTTGTGGAATTTGAATTGGGAGCCAATGATGCCCCCAGGGGAAGCAGGGACCATTCATTTTGGCAGCAGCAAATGATGACAGCAGCAGTTACAGAAGGAGTTAGAAACATGATAGGCAGACAGGTGGGGACTTCCATTGCTTCAATGCTGCGGACAAAGTATCTGATGGGCCAGACAGCACATGGTGAAGCGTGTGAATAAGTACCGGAGGAGCACATGATCCACATCCTGATTGGACAAGGGGCGAATGATCCCCAACTGTCTCACTCTGATTGGATGCCTCACTCCCTAAAAATCTCAGCCAATAGCTTTAAGGATCACCTCCAGCAAAACCCGATAAACCCCTAGACAGCAGCAACTTGGTGGCAGCCCATTCAGGTTCCCTTCCTTTTGTGAGTTGCCGTTCCTCTCTGTATAAAGACAGACAGAAATTTTGTTATTTTGACCTCTGTTGTCCGTGAGTCTTTTGCTTCAGATCGGGGTGCAAAGAACCTTCACTTCACTGTGCCTCGGCAACATCTGGTTTTCCAGAATAGAGGGAGCTACTGTACCACCAATGGTGTCAAGAGAAAAACAGATAATGCTGGGCATGGGTCATGGGTGGAGTCTGTTCACAAGGATGAGAGCATTTCAGTATTTCCAGTTTGGAAAGTGGCTGTTAAAGTTTTGTCATTTCTAGATTTTAGACTGCTTGTGAGCTTGCATACCTTCTGCAGAACAAAGAAAAGGACGACTTTTTTGTCTTACCTTTTCTTTCTTTCCCGGGACCACTATGTAAGGACAAATCCCTAAACAAAAACAAAATATGACAAAAAATGCCTTCCTCTTCCTTTCTTAACTCACTTTTTTTAGACCAAAAGTAATTAACCATTCCCTCTGCAACATTAGTCTTTTCATTCTTTCATTGCTTTGTAAAGAAAACAGCTTTGCCCTAGTACAGTTTAACAAAACTATGGGAGCTGACAAATCCACAATGTCAAATGGTAACACGTGCTCTAAAGGAAAAGTACTGGGAGGACAGATATGATCTGATAAAGAATGTGATAAAAGGATTTTCTGAAGAAATGGCATAGGAACAGAGGGGTTGTTTAGGTAAGGATGCAGATTGGAAGTTGCATTAGTTGCTAACATTAAAAAAATTCCACATATTTGCTACCTTAAAATGATACATATTTCTTACATTTGAGAGGTCAGAAGTCAGAAATGGTTCTCACTGGGCTAAAATCAAGGCGTCAACAAGACTGGTTCCTTCTTGAGACTTTAGGGGACAATCCATGTTTTTGCTTTTTTCAGTGTCCATTTTCAAAGCTGGCAGTGTGACATTGTCCCTCCTCTCTGAGCGGTGTTTCCATCGTTCCCTCTTTTGTCTTGCACTCTGAATCTCCTGCCTCCTTCTCATAAGGACCCTTCTGATTACAATGGGGTCACCCAGAGGAGAGGGGGAAGAAGGCAGAGTTAGAATTTTCTACAATGTACAGGAATTCAGATTCCAGAATACTGTTAGAGAAGCTGAATGTGAGATGGAGTCAGACTCCCAAAGTGTCCCACGCACACTCTCCTTCTAATCTCAAGGACATCCTACCACAGAGCATCCCAACTGTGGTGAGGAATTTTTGAACAGAGCAGGATTTGAAAGTATGGTTATCCAGGCAGGGACACAAATAACCTAGGGAAATAAAATAAAGCACTCAAAATAGTATTAATGGTACATTTTAAAGCAAAGTTTATTCAGGAGGAAAACAGTCTCTATAATAAATACAAATCAGTATAAATTTTTAAAACAAGCAAACAAACAAATCCCTGCCCTAGCAGGTTATTCTTCGTCTCAGTCATTGTTATTTACGTTCCCCAGAGTTTTAATTATGCAGACTCACTTTTGTAAAAAGGATTTAAACTCATTCTTACTGACTTGAAAGGTAGTCTTTTACATTTGCCTCCCTCTTTATTTTGTTTACATATGTCTTTTCAAAAAGGAAAGAATGTTTCTTACATATCCCAAGCATTAGCTCATATAACCCTGAGCTTTCCCTAGATGAAATTCTGTAAATACCCATTACCCTTTCAGAGAAAAGCTCACCATCATTTTCAATATCCTGATGAATTCTGAAAAGATAACATATTCCTGGTCACCTTTGGTTTTGAATCCCTTTCTTCTATGAATTAATTTAGTTAAAGAACTATCTCATTTTTCTGTGCATGATCCACCAGCCCCTTTTTTCATGTAAAAAACTTTACTGAAATTTTGGTTTGCTCAATTTTTATTAAGTGAACAGATCATTGAGATGTAAAATAGTTCTGGAGAACTGTTACAATTAAGTGTGAGGTGTCTCCCAAAAACTCATGTGAGACAATGCAAGAATTTTCAGAGGTAAATGATTAGATTATGAGAGTTATTAATCCACTGATGGACTGACTGGACAGTAACTCTAAGCAGATAGGGGATGCCTGGAAGAGGTAGGTTACTGGGGTGTGACTTTGGGATTTATATTTTGTCTCTGGTGAGCAGAGATCTCTCTTCTTCCTGGCCATCATAACCTGGACTACTTTCTCCCCTATGCTCTTCTACCATGATGTTCTGCCTCATCTTGGGCCCAGAACTATGGAGTTGACCGGCCATGAACTGCACCTCTACAACTCTGAGAGGGTTTGGTTCAAGGGCTTAGTTTGCTGACAACTAAGTTAGACTGAGTTTGCTAATCCTTAATCTAGACTGCTAAGTTTTTAAGTTACTCTGCATAAAGCATATCACATTGTTCTTTTGGAACAGTTTTCTAACTTTAACAAGGGTTAAAGATTTTTCCTATTTATATTGCTAAATTGTGAATTTAGCATCTCCATTTTTTATAATAACTACATTCAAATATCAGAGAATTTCAGTTTCCTCCAGGAACAAAGAGAAGATGTTTGCTTTTGTTCTATTCACTAGGTAGCTACACCTGCTTGTTTACTAAAATAAAAGAAGTCATCATTCAGGGCACAGAAGGTTTTACTTTCAGGAACCTAAACTAGCAGCTGCACCACTACCCCCACCGTGGTATATCCACAGTGACACTATGCTGATAGTTTAAAAAAAATATGTTTACAGTAATGTTATTAGTCATGAATTACTGGTATCTCTCATCATGATAGTAAGAATTATACTTCCCCATGGAAAATGTCTTGCTTTGGTTAATAAA
Source organism: Glaucomys volans (assembly GCA_020662805.1). Lineage (NCBI taxonomy): Eukaryota > Metazoa > Chordata > Mammalia > Rodentia > Sciuridae > Glaucomys > Glaucomys volans. Next base: position 2,550,755 of record JAJEJO010000176.1, on the reverse strand, counting down.
GTATGTTTCAAAGTGTTGGAGTCAAGCCAGGCATGGTGGAGCATGCCTGTAATCCCAGCAGCTCGGGAGGCTGAGGCAGGAGGATCATGGGTTCAATCCAGCCTCAGCAAGGACAAGGCGCTAAGCAACTCAGTGAGACCCTGTCTCTAAATAAAATACAAAATAGGGCTGGGGATGTGGCTCAGTGGCCGAGTGTCCCTGAGTTCAATCCCCGGTTCCAAAAAAAAAAAAAAGGAAGTGTTGGGTCAATTCCAAGCAGAAGTTTTCTGAGCTAGATTTTACTGCTTTTTAATTTCCTTGATGGCCACCAATGTTCTAGAGACTGGCTGATCATCCTGGAGCCCAAAGAGAAGAGAAACTGGAATTTATTATCTACCACAAATGAATACATAATGAAAGTAAGAGATGCATTTTTGTTGTCATAGCCATTGGGATGGAGTCAATTGTTACTGAATCTTATCCTACTCTCTCCTGGCTAATAAATGGGAAACCTTCCTACTCAAACAAAACCTCATTTTGCAAAGTCATTGTTGATGTGTAACAAATACATATTTTTATTGGTTTGAGCTTTCTCATTATAGTCAGCAACAATATGTTGAAACTAAATTGTAATAATGGATAAGTTAAATAACAAAGGCCAAAAATATTTTGTGAAAACATTTCTAAGAAATTGCACTAACCTAAAATGAGTATACAGTCTTTCACAAAATATAGACTTGACAGCTTTCCTAAAATCTCAGAATATCTAGTACAATTATTTAGCATTTCCTACATAGAAATGATTGACTGAAGCTGACTTTTGACTGTTCTCTTTAAATACAGCACCCACTGTATTTTGCCACAGCCCTTTTCATTACACAATAAATGCAAATGCCTTCCTCCCACTTCCTCTGCACCTCCCTCCCCTAATGTCAGTGTTTATACCTGGCACCTGGTCTGTACCCTCAATCAGTGAAATTATTGAGACCACTACCTAGACCCTATTCATCTTTCCACCTTAGCACTTAGCATGCTTGCAACATAACATGTGCTTAATATAAGTGGGCTTCATATATAACTACAAAATAATTTCTATAACTTGAAGCTCCCATACCGTTAAAACTTTATCATCTAAGCTTCAGGTTCATTCGGAAATGAACACATCGATCCATCTGAATATTAATTGGATTCAAACAAATATTAAGGAGAATATGCATATAATATAATGTAAAGAGTGCTGGGGGAGGAGGGGCTGGAGAGGTCAAAGAAATATGTATATGGTATTGGCAAGTACTAAAGTCTATAAGGTACAGCTGTACTTCACAGGTTTTTTTAAAAAGCAGATAATTTAAGGACATTTTTATTTCTGATATTTAGTAGCAATATGAAACTCTTGCACCAAGCTAGGTATGGCTAAGGTTCATCCAAATCTCAGGAAGAGAGAATAAAATTTGATGACTGTGAGCTGAGAACTTTAATATTAATCACAGAGGCTATATCTTTTTCCCAAACCTGCTGTATTTTACTTCCCCATCCTTCCCTCTCCCCACCCTCTTCCTTGGTCCATTACACTTTATTCTCTTTGCGGGAGGGGGGGCAGGGGGAGAGGTAATTCATGCCGCATCTTCAGATTATGTGCAGAATGCCTCCCTTCAAGGTGAACGGCACTAAGTCAGACTCTCCATTTAAGGAGTGAGAATAGGATCAACAGTCTGTAAAAGAATTATACACATCGATCTCTAGAACCATGGCCAAAGTGGATCTGGTACAAAAAGATCACTTGGATATGGTATTTGTTTACCTTCTAAATGTGTTTAAAAACAGATTTAAAATTCACACAAGATTTTGGACTTGAAAATAAAAAAGTGATGAAATCAGACTAATTTATTTTGACCAATAAGTGCATATGTAGACAGTCACTTTTATTATATTTTTACTTTCATGACATGCTTGGTTTAGTTAATTTAATATTATTACCACTTATCATATTTTATAAAGAACTGCCATTGAGTAGAGCTCTGCATCCATTTCTCTCTCTCCCATAGTCTTATTGATCAGCATTATGAGTGGACTTACAACAGGAGAATCACAGGATCTTATAAAAAAATAAATAAACTCTGTGAAAAGAACTTGCCCAAGGTGCCTGTACTTATTCATAGGTGAATTTCTATTGTCCGTTACCATTTATATCTAATATGAACCATTCTACAGTGCTTGCCTCTAATCCCCATGCTTGTTAAGGAGCTTAAGAGGAGAATCAGTTGATTTCAAGGCCTTTTGGAGTTCAAGGGCAAAGTGATTATTTCCTTAAAGGAAAAAAGATCAGGGACTCATCACAATTTCCAAAGTTCAGCTCTTTTTTGTTTCACTAATTAGAAGCTAGACCAAATGCATATCTGGAGGCTTTTATACAAGCCATCAGCCCTTTGCCCTGGGACCAATTACAGAAAAGTGTCTTTTATACATTACTCTCTATGAATAATCTGGTGTTCATACAAGCTGTCATGTTTAACCATGAGTCATGCTAAGACCATATAATCACATGGTTGAAGAGCTAATGATATGTTTGCTCTTCTCAGCTTAATTTATGAACATAATTATACTCAAATGCCTATGGCTTTTCTGTTATTTAAACATGAATGCATGTAAATATACATATGTGTAGACTTGTGAAAAAAAGACACTAATTGGTACAAAAAATCATACTCTGTCACCTGAAAACTATGTTTCTATCCTATGTCTAATTCCATAGTGAGCAAATTTTTTTTCTTGCAAAATGAAAGCAATAGTTGAGTATAGACAGAAAAAAAATTAGATATCAGTCTGAAATGTGCAGTCTTTCCCTATGTGTTTTAGAAAACTACTGATACTCTGGTATATAGATCTATTGTTTAAAATGTTTTGACCTTCCTTACTGCATTACTCTGGCTTCTTTGTAGATGTAAGAAACTGCTTAATCATTTAAGGAGGCTAAGAATTGTAATTGTAGCAATCGGTAGGCTGGAGACACAGGCCAGCTAGTGGTGTAAGTTGCAGTACAAGTCTGAAGCAGAAGAGGAGAACTGAAGTCCTAGCTAAAATACAGTCAGGGAGAGAAATAATTCTTTTTTTACCCAGACTTCTAATCAGGCTTTTAATGGATTGGATGAAGCCCACCCACATTAGGAATGGTGATCTGCTTTACTCAGAGATACTGTGACAGATGTATCCTGAAATAATGTTTTACCAACTATCTGGGCACCCCATATTCCAGTCAAGGTGACACATAAGATTAATTATCAAGATACCAATATCATTGCTATTTAGAGCATGCATCTTTATGTTTTTGGTGGCCCAGAGATGTCCAGAATAAGCAAGTTATACTCTGAAAGGGCTTAGTGCTTGTCAGAGCTTTGAAAATTTGAGTGAATTTTTAAAAATTCAGAAAAACTTATCCTTAATAACAAGGCAATGATAACAACTTCTCACAGTGTAGATTCTATGGAAAGAACATAGGTATTTTACAAAGATGACATTTAGAAATTCATGATAGACCCATATCAAATGCTACATGCATTTTTCAACAATTCCATTTTTTAAAAGGGGTCACAAATTGAAACATTGCAAGTGAATGCTCCCATTAAGTATTGTTAATAATCGTATGAACAGGAACTGCAATCACAATCATCTAAATTCTCTACTGGAGAGACCACTTGAGTATATTTTATGAATAAAAACAGCAACAAAAAAAAACTTGCCTCCTAGGTAAATTGTCATAGAGAGAAAGTAAAATAAACCTTTACAGTGTTGATGGACCTTTTCCCCCCATTTTTCTTATTATAGCTTTATGGCTATACATATAGTTGAGTTCATCCCCATAAACTCATACAGTCATGGAATTTGGTTTCAGTGCATGACCCCTCCTTTTCCTTCTCCTTTTTCCTCCCATTCTTCCTCCCCTTTCCCATTCTCCTTTCTCTACTCTACCAGACTTCCTTCCACTTGTCTATTTGTTTATATTAGATTGGTTCTTTTTACTTATATGTAAATGTGAAATTCCCTTTGGTATATTGATATATGCACAAAACATGATATTTAAAGAATTCAGTCTGCATTGCCTCCCCACTCTGCTGTTCAATATCTTTCTTCTACATTACTGATTGCCCCTTTATCTTTATGTTATCCTATCCTTCCATCCCTGTTTCCTTCATTTTATTCCAGCTTCCCCATATGAGAGAAAACATTCCACCTTTGAATTTCTGAGTTCATCTTATTTCACTTAGCATGATGTTCTCCATTTCCATCTATTTACTGGCAAATGCCATAATTTATTCTGATAAATAATGAAATATATATATCAGTAGACATTTTAATTATATTTTACTTCATTGAAGTACACAGCACATTTACAATGTGTATTGTCATGATCTTCATATAAGAGAAGGGGATTATTAAAGAGATTTTTAGGAAAAAGAATGAAATCATCTTGATAATAATTTTAAAGTAATGTCAGGGTGGTTACCTAGGGCATAAGACAGACTCTTCTGAGAACTAATGTTTGGGACTATTTGAAAACTGCTTTGTTTGATATAAAAGCCATGCCTGAGAGGATCTTCTTCATATCCACACTAGATCCAGTATTTAAGTTGGATTCTTTTTTTTTACACAGAAGAAAACTTCTTTAATCAATAGCACACAAGTAAAAAGCCATCTCTTCTGAGAAAGGCCAACTGAACATTCCAAATCTATTTACCCCCCTTTTTATTTGTAGTTTGGTTCTCCGTTCATGCAGTTTGAACGCAATTCATCCTGTAGGAGCTTGGTCAGAGTTCCTCAGATTTTCTTACTTACATGTTCACTTTTGTAAAATTAAATATTCCTTCTAACAATCACGTTCTGTATTTGATTTTTTAATAATCAAATCCAAATCCAGGCTTTTCTATTACTTCAAATAACATTTCTAATTAAGTAAATAACAGTTTATGATGCTGATTGCTATGGAATGCCAGATGACATGAAAGGCTGTCCTTTCCTTTGACATGTGAATCAAACTGGCTGGAGCACTCTAAGTGCTACTCTGAAGGAAGCCCTATACTTTTCCAGGTCATGAGATCCTTAGTAGAATTTTTTCTGTTTCCTCTCTCACCTGTACCAATACGCTTTTCAGTCACTCTGTATTTTGAGCTCTTGAGCATCTCTTCAATTCCTCCAAGCCATCCACATAGTCTTCACCCATCTAAATATTTTTTCTAGACACTATGTGAGACCACAGATCTGCATAAGCAGTATATATTCTTCTGAAAAACATAGATGTATAAAGACACAAAATGTGCTACATGACCAGAAAGGAGAGGTAATTAAATCTAAATGGTGGGAACTGGGAAGGCTTCTATGAGAGGGTTGTTTTTTATTGGGGCCTCTAAGAATGAAATTTTGTTCAATTTAATAAAAGATGCATAACATAAAATGCATCCTTTTAACCACATCACATACATAGATATGATTTCATATCTATGAGCACTTGCTCTCTACAACAGATAATGTTGAAAGCACATGAATATTCTTCATGAGTAGCTGCAGTTTGGAAATTTGGGGAATGTTAGATGAGATATGGATGTTTGATAGAACAGAAACTTGTTTATTTTGCAGATTGTGGGTAAACAAATGGAATTTGGGGAAGATTTTAAGGTATGAAATTATCTGTAATATGCAGAAATATGAAAAAATAGACAATATTGAAAACATCAAGATAAGAAAAAACAATAGAAATGATGAATAATATAGTGGCATTACACCTGCAGCATTAAACTTATAAGATAGTTAAGGAACAAAGATGTGGGTAAACAATATTTTTAAATATTACATAATTGAGGCTGTTGGGAGATGGGTCAAGTTTGAAACATCAAGAAAACTAACATGAAATGCAATCTCATGAATAGGACAGTTTTGAGAGAACTCTGGCAGTCAATGTTGTCAAATTATACAGAGATTTCAAAAGGGTTGAGAGGCAGCACAGCCATTAAAAAAAACAAAACAAAACAAAAAAAAAACTTTGCTTCGTTGACTATTGTGACATTCAACTGGTCCCAAATTTCCAAAATCTAAATTCTCAAGCTTAGAAAATGGAAAGAATGATCCTATTTGGAAGTCCAGAACTGTGTCTAGTTTAAGAAAAGTCAGAATAAGATAAACTAGTTTAATCTGCTCAGAAATTAACAGGGTTAGCCAGCTTAAAAAAATTATAATTCTCTCTAAACTTCTTTCAAATGACCCCAAAATTTAGTGAAAAAAGCCTAATATATGATGTTGACATGAAATCTGATAAGAAATATCAAAACTGAAAGATTTTTAAATTATCACTCAGATCATGATAATCTTTGAATTACAGAGGTAGAAATAAGAAGTGAATTAAAAAGTCATTGCAAAGACATTAATAAATGTTTTGGGAGATTAGGATAAGGAGAGAAAATAATACCAGAAAAAGGTTCTAACCAACAACAAACACTACTATCAAATCTTATTTTATCTAGAATAACAAAAAATAATAAAAATTAAAGAAATCTGAAAGATTCCAATTGATTCCATAATTTAACATATACATATTATAACTGATTATAATATTTTAAATTATTCATGTGCTGCCTAGATATAAATAAATTTATAAATTGATTTATAAACCAAAATAAATGCACAAATTGCTTTAATATATACAAAACAGATGCTCTGAATATTCCTATATGCCAGTTCTATGCATAAAGTGCAATGCATGAGTGATGAATACTTATGATCTATTTATAATTACAGAATCAATCCCACTGAAGACCATAAATGTGCTACTGTGAAATATGTGGGAAGGTAGTCCACACTGGACATTGCAAGGAAATTGCCAAGATTTATATAAGTTTCAACTCTTCATGTAGCTGTTTTTACAAATTTCTGTAGAGAATAATCCTGGAAGAAGGTTGTAAAGAAGTCATACTTTAAGCTAATAATGGTGTATTCTTTTTCCCCTCCTAGAGGAAATATAGAGAAATATAGTTATGTCTTCACAATGACCAAGGCCCCAAACAATCAACACCACTAAAACCTAACAATCTCTGCTGGTATACCCTATTCTGTCAAGTTTGTGCCCTGGTTGGCCCCTCTCTACTCTTTAGATTCCCTAGAATTTTCTTTAACATGGCTCCTGGGGAATAGTGAAAAAGACATCTCCTCATTTTGAATGAGGTCACTAAGATGATCCAGGCATTGTACAGCCTCTAATCTCTTTACTCTTTCTTAGATGTAGCTCATTCATTACACTGGAGAATCCACCTTTAGTTATCCTTGGGACATGGAGGAACTATCCAGAGGAAAAGTTAAGTGAAAAACAATAAAGTTCTTTAAAAGAATTCATAAAGATGTAACAGAAATAAAGATGGGCACTGGAGTGGCCCTGAAATGAGCGCTGCATGAATGAGGCCCATTGATGAGAATGAGGGTGTGTGGGTATCTTGGATCCAGGAGGAGATGAATCATTTTGATAAGAGAAAGGTGGTCAAATGAACCAATGACTACACAGGCAGACAAAGAGGGAAAAGAATCAGAATAAAAGGATAAAAACATAGTCTTAAGAATAAAATTCAGGATAGAGTTTTTTACAAAGACTATGTTTTTCTAATTCTTTTAGAATTAGAGTTTTAATACAGAAAAGTATAATGTACGACTTTAGTTCTCACATCTTATTCTTGGAGCACTTCTCTCCACGTCACAGTCTAAGGCCATGTGTAGATTACTATCTTTTATTCTGGCAATAGCCTATTGAAGCATGATGACCTATTGACTGAACCCAGTCCAATTAGATTTTTCCCTTAGAAGCATTGAAAGGTACAGAATGGTAGTAAACTTCTGTTAATTGACTGGATAGGGAAGTGGTGAAAAATAGAGAGATGGTGGTAGTAACTACCCATATTCTTGCCTAATCTGAGGAGCTATTCTCCAAATAGAAAAGTGAAGCAAAGAAATGAATGAAGAAAACAATGTGAAATTTGATTGCACCCACAGAAACAGGAAGTGTATCTTAGGTTCTAACTGCAGTCCCCAGATCCAATAGGAAAATGAACTCTTGCTTTTTTTTTCAATCTAACTTGGATTCTATGAGTTTTCTAATCAATTGTCTTTTTCCATATATATATATACACACAGAGATGGAAAAAGTTTGAAGGGTCTATCTTCCTTATAATGAAATAATACCCAAAATATAAATATAGGAAGATTTTAAAAATTTTATTATACATTTATTCATTATACAATAATTTAGTGCAAAATATTTATATGTTGTACAATTTTTCAAGTTATTTTTGCATTAAATTTGTTATTCTGAGATGTTCTTACCACCACTCTATAATGGATGGGCAGGAACTAAATGTGTAACTAATGTTGACTTCCATTCTTCAGAATACTTGAAAACAACTATTCTGTACAAGTTGAAAACAGATATTTCATTTTTACCCTTAGGCATTAACATTTTCCTGAATATAGGAAAATTACTGCAACCATATTTCCCAGGAAAGGGCTAGTTCCAAATATACCTATTTCTGAAAGTGGAACTAGTGACATAATTGCTGCTTAAAAAAGTGACTGACTTCCCCTAAGGCCAGTTCCAATCCTTGAGGAGATGAAAGACTTTTTAACAAACACCCACAAAATTGGAAATAATTAATGTCTAACAAGTAGATGTTATGGTTTTGGTGTGAGGTGACCTCCAAAAACTCATATTTGATACAATGTAAGAAGGCTTAGAGGTGAAATGATTGGGTTATGAGAGCCTTAACCCAATTAGTGAATCAGTGCCTTGATAGTGATTAAGTTAGTGAAGGTGGGTAAGGTATGGCCGGAAGAGGTGGGTCATTGGAGATATATATTCAGTACTCTGATCTTAATCTCTCTCTGCTTCTTGATGGTCATGTTCTGACCTGCTTTCCTCCAACATACTCTTCCCCCATGATGTTCTGCCTCACCTCAAACTTCAAGGATTGGAGTTGACTACAGACAGAGACCTTTAAACAGTGAGCCCCCAAATAAACTTTTCCTTCCAAAATTGTTCTTCTCAGGTCTTTTTGGTCACAGCAGAGAAAAAGCTGATTAAAGAGTAATATGAAAATCAGTAAGACAATTAATAGTTTTCAGAATACAGAGGATTCAAGTAAGAATCAATTCCAAACAGAGGTAAGTAAAGTAAGTTTCCTCTTTTGAAATAGAAGAACTTAGGTCATAGAGCTATCTCATAATCCTTAGGTTTTAATGTAGGACAAATAACATTGTCCAAATCAGTTACGGGGTACTAGGTAATTTGCTCCCAATTTTCTATTAAAGAAAACTGTAATAGCAATGTAAAATATAAAAAATCTATCTTCTGGAGAAAAAAATATAAACCGAAATATAAACCGGAAAAAATATTTTAAAAAATACATCCAGAGAGAAGAAAAGACAGATTTCTTCTAAAAGAACAACAATAAGATGCACATCTAACATCTCAATTGCAATATAACAGACAGAAGGCAATGGAATGTATTTTTAAAAAGTTAAAAAGAAATAACTGCCCACCTAGTATGATATATTCAGTCAAAATTATCCTTTCAAAATAAAAAAGAATTATGGCATCTTTTAGTCAAATATTAAGATTTATTGCCAGCATCCCTGAATAAAAGGGAATCCTCAACAATGCTTTCAAATAGAAGAAAACCAATGTGAAATGGCAGATCGGAGATCTAGAAAGAAATGAAAACCGGTAGACAAAAACTAATAATATTAAGTTCAAAATTGTATGTATCAATGGGAAAATGAATGAATACATGTAGTATGTTAATACAAATGGTATACTAGTCAGCATAATAATAAACTCAAAAGTTATATGAATATCTCATGAGATACAGAAAAGGCCGCTGAAGCACATATGTATTATTAGTCAAATGGATAACTATGTCCTGGTAAAATAATAAAATGGAATACTATTCAGAGATAAAGTGAACCGTCTAGAGCTACACACACACACGTACACACACACAAGACATAATTCACACAAAGATAATGTTGATGAAAAAAAACCAGACACTAAAGAATAAATGCTATTTGACTCCATTTGTATCATGTACAAAAAAAAAATAGTGATTAGAATTCTTGGTTAGGTGGCAAAACCACACAAGCAGGTGGTTAATCATGAGGATAACAGTTACTTTTGGTCAGAACTGTAGGAGGTCATTACTGGGTGGAGTCTGCTTCCATGGCTGCTGAACTTGGCCTGTTCCTCCAACATGGGTGGAGACTTCCCTGATAATTCATTTTGGGAACCTGGTTGAACTGCCTATCTTTGTTTTGTATGATTTTCTGCACAATTTTCACTTACATTTCATTGAAAAAACATTTCTAATTATATTTCCCTTGACAAAAGAGAGTTGTAAATTATCATATCAGATGTCTGTACCACAAATATGAAAAACTGGTATTTAAAGAATCAGTATTCCAGTTTCATGTTAACGAATGCAAAACAGTACTTTGAGACCTTCCTTCATAATTTACTTATACCTCCAGTAAAGGAGATATCACTTCAGAGACAAACAAAAATTAAAATCTTTATGTGATATGAATCCAAATATTTATTTAAGATCATGATGGAATCTGGATATCCCAACCATAGACAATGGTCCTAGCCACCGAAAATATACCAAGAAATTTTGCTCATGCTCCAACTTTGAGAATATTTGTTGAAACATGGAACAGATAAAGCCATAACAGATAATCTGTAATTAAATTGCCATACAGTGCTTAGTTAAGTTCATTAATTATAAAAACAACAAAAAGAAAATCACACAGAATGCACTTTTAATCCTTTTTCTTTTACTTTTTTTTTTTTTTTTTTTTGCGGTGCTGGGGATCAAACCCATGG